>SJYX01021971.1:107835-130845 GCA_006410675.1 Oreotragus oreotragus
ATCACTGCAGATGGTGCTTGCAGCCATGAAATTAAAAGACGCTTACTCCTTGGAAGGAAAGTTATGACCAACCTAGATAGCATATTCAAAAGCAGAGACATTACTTTGCCAACAAAGATCTGTCTAGTCAAGGCTATTGTTTTTCCTGTGGTCATGTATGGATGTGAGAGTTGGACTGTGAAGAAAGCTGAGCACCAAAGAATTGATGCTTTTGAACTGTGGTGTTGGAGAAGACTCTTGAGAGTCCCTTGGACTGCAAGGAGATCCAACCAGTCCATCCTGAAGGAGATCAGTCCTGGGATTTCTTTGGAAGGAATGATGCTAACGCTGAAGCTCCAGTATTTTGGCCACCTCATGCGAAGAGTTGACTCATTGGAAAAGACTCTGATGCTGGGAGGGATTGGGGGCAGGAGGAAAAGGGGACGACAGAGGATGAGATGGCTGGATGGCATCACGGACTAGATGGACGTGAGTCTGAGTGAACTCTGGGAGTTGGTGATGGACAGGGAGGCCTGGCGTGCTGCGATTCATGGGGCTGCAAAGAGTCAAACATGACTGAGTGACTGAACTGAACTGAACTGAATGCCACTTGGGAAGCCCTCACTCAGGGAATATTCCAGACAAGAAAAATCCTATCAAGCATAGACCATGGGAAGGTAAGCGACAGGGTCTTTCTCTGATAACAAGTTGACACCCAGAGAAAGGGACCAAGTTTCTAGGCAGGGACATTGATTGGTCATAAGGGGCAAGGAAGAAGTATGGTCTCCATGGCCTTTCAGGCTGTTTGCCTGTCACCTTCAATGTATGAAAAGCAGCAAAGGAAGGAATACTAGAATTTGACGTTTGTTACAAGTCAGCTTAACTTCAGGACTAGGTTAATTGCTTCATTCCAAGTTATCCCACAGCTCAGTTGTGGGGACAGCGATTGTAATAAAGGATGATAAAGTAGTTGATTGAAAAGGAAGAACAGATAATCTTACAGGTGAAGAATATCATTGGATCCATCTGGAGATAAAGAGCTGAAAAAAATTAGAAAAAAGATATGGGCAGATATTTTATTACTTTGTTGCTAAAAATAAAGAATGAGATTTAATGCTAATAGAAAGTCTTATTTGAATGTATCTGATTGCAGCTGAAAAGGCATCATTGACTAAGAAATACAAATTATCCAAACCTGGTGTACTCAGTGTGTACAGACTGTATGCTAAAATGTGTCATGATCTACCTGGCAACACTTACAAAAGTGGAGTCACATTTATTTCCTCCTTCAAGATACACTTGCTGAAACTCATTATGTACCTCCAAATACAGAGTTCCAAAGAATAGCAAGGAGAGATAAGAAAGCCTTCTTCAGTGATCAATGCAAATAAATAGAGGGAAACAATAGAATGGGAAAGACTAAAGATCTCTTCAAGAAAATTAGAGATACCAAAGGAACATTTCATGCAAAGATGGGCACAATAAGGACAGAAATGGAATGGGGAGAACAGAAGCCGACAATATTAAGAAGAGGTGGCAAGAATACACAGAACTGCACAAAAAAGATCTTCATGACCCAGATAATCATGATGGTGTGATCACTCACCTAGAGCCAGACATCCTGGAATGCAAAGTCAAGTGGGCTTTAGAAAGCATCACTACGAACAAAGCTAGTGGAGATGATGGAATTCCAGTTGAGCTATTTCAAATCCTGAAAGATGATGCTGTGAAAGTGCTGCACTCAATNAGAGCCAGACATCCTGGAATGCAAAGTCAAGTGGGCTTTAGAAAGCATCACTACGAACAAAGCTAGTGGAGATGATGGAATTCCAGTTGAGCTATTTCAAATCCTGAAAGATGATGCTGTGAAAGTGCTGCACACAATCTGCCAGCAAATTTGAAAAACTCAGCAGTGGCCACAGGACTGGAAAAGGTCAGTTTTCATTCCAATCCCTAAGAAAGGCAATGCCAAAGAATGCTCAAACTACCGCACAATTGCACTCATCTCACATGCTACCAAAGTAATGCTCAAAATTCTCCAAGCCAGGGTTCAACAGTATGTGAACCATGATCTTCCAGATGTTCAAGTTGGATTTAGAAAAGGGAGAGGAATCAGAGATCAAATTGCCAACATCTGTTGGATCATCAAAAGGGCAAGAGGGTTCCAGGAAACATCTACTTCTGCTTTATTGACTATGCCAAACCTTTGACTGTGTGGATCACAACAAGCTGTGCAAAATTATTAAAGAGATGGGAATACCAGACCACCTGACTTGCCTCTTGAGAAATCTGTATGCAGGTCAGGAAGCAACAGTTAGAACTGGACATGGAACAACAGACTGGTTCCAAATAGGAAAAGGAGTACATCAAGGCTGTATATTGTCACCCTGCTTATTTAACTTANTGATGGAATTCCAGTTGAGCTATTTCAAATCCTGAAAGATGATGCTGTGAAAGTGCTGCACACAATCTGCCAGCAAATTTGAAAAACTCAGCAGTGGCCACAGGACTGGAAAAGGTCAGTTTTCATTCCAATCCCTAAGAAAGGCAATGCCAAAGAATGCTCAAACTACCGCACAATTGCACTCATCTCACATGCTACCAAAGTAATGCTCAAAATTCTCCAAGCCAGGGTTCAACAGTATGTGAACCATGATCTTCCAGATGTTCAAGTTGGATTTAGAAAAGGGAGAGGAATCAGAGATCAAATTGCCAACATCTGTTGGATCATCAAAAGGGCAAGAGGGTTCCAGGAAACATCTACTTCTGCTTTATTGACTATGCCAAACCTTTGACTGTGTGGATCACAACAAGCTGTGCAAAATTATTAAAGAGATGGGAATACCAGACCACCTGACTTGCCTCTTGAGAAATCTGTATGCAGGTCAGGAAGCAACAGTTAGAACTGGACATGGAACAACAGACTGGTTCCAAATAGGAAAAGGAGTACATCAAGGCTGTACATCGGCACCCTGCTGATTTAACTTATATGCAGAGTACATCATGTGAAATGCCAGGCTGGATGAAGCACAAGCTGGAATCAAGATTGCCAGAAGTATCAATAACCTCAGATATGCAGATGATACCACACTCACAGCAGAAAGTGAAGAAGAACTAATGAGCCTCTTGATGAAAGTGAAAGAGGAGAGTGAAAAAGTTGGCTTAAAGCTCAACATTCAGAAAACTAAGATCATGACATCTGGTCTCATCACTTCATGGCAAATAGATAGGAACAGTGGAAACAGTGGCTGACTTTAGTATTTGGGGGCTCCAAAATCATTGCAGATGGTGACTGCAGCATGAAATTCAAAGACACTTGCTCCTTGGAATAAAAGTTATGATCAACCTAGATAGAATATTAAAAAGCAGAGACATTACTTTGCCAACAACTGTCCATCTAGTCAAAGCTATGGTTTTTCCAGTAGTCATGTATGGATGTGAGAGCTGAACTATAAAGAAAGCTGAGTGCTGAAGAATTGATGCTTTTGAACTGTGGTGTTGGAGTAGACACTTGAGAGTCCCTTGGACTGCAAGGAGATCTAACCAGTTCATCCTAAGGGAGATCAGTCCTGGGTATTCTTTGGAAGGACTGATGCTGAAGCTGAAACTCCAATACTTTGGCCACCTGATGTGAAAAACTGACTCATTGGAAAAGATCCTGATGCTGGGAAAGATTAAAGGCAGGAGAAGGGGTCAACAGAGGATTAGATGGCTGGATGGCATCACCAACATGATGGACATGAATTTGAGTAAGCTCTAGGAGTTGGTGATGAACAGGGAAGCCTGGCATGCTGCAGTTCATGGGGTCACAAAGAGTCAGACATGACTGACTGAACTGAATTGAATAGGATTATAATTGTTTAAAAACACACACAAAAAAATGTCTGCCCTCTTGAAAGTTCCATTCTATTAAGGAACAAAAGCAAATTAGCAAATAGATAGTATAATATCTAAGAGTCGGACATGACTGAGCAACTTGACTTTCACTTTTCACTTTCATGCATTGGAGCAGGAAATGGCAACCCACTCCAGTGTTCTTGCCTGGAGAATCCCAGGGACGGGGGAGCCTAGTGGGCTTCCGTCTATGGGGTCGCACAGAGTTGGACCCGACTGAAGCAACTTAGCAATATAATATCCGATAGTAAAACAGAAGTCATCTTATAAAATGTGAAAAATGAAGAGTAAGTAGATGGAGAATGACAGAAGCTTTTATGTCAATTTCTGCTCCTGAAATTTCAGTTAACAATATTACTCTTTATGAAATCCAAATGGTGTAAAATAACAGTACAATTTTGAATAGAAGAACATAGAGAACTTAAATTTCTTGATTTAAAGAATAGAAGTTATTTATATATATAATACAATACAATAATATAATACAATAGAATATTGCTCTTCGATTAAAAAGAATGAAATAATCCCACTTGTAGCAACATGGATGAACCTGGAAATTATCAGACTAAGTAAAATAAGTCAGAAAGAGAAAGACAAACATGATATTGCTTACATGTGGGATCTAAACAAATGATATAAATGAACTTATTTACAAAACAGACTCACAGAGAACAAATTTATGGGTACTGGGTGGGAGAGTGGGTGGGAGGGATACACTGGGAGTTTAGGATTGACACGTACATACTGTTTTGTTTAAAATATACAGTCAACCAGGATTTATTCTCAGGGAACTCTGTTCAAGATTATGCAACAACCTAAGTGAGAAACGAGTTTCAGATAGAATAGATACATGTATATGTATAACTGAATCACTTCGCTCAACACCTGGACCTAAGATGACATTATTAATCAATTATACTATAATAAAAAATTTAAAAAATAAAGAATTTCCATAAGGCTACAGTACCAAGATATTCTGATGTTAGACTGAGAGATAGGAATATAGATGCAGAGAACAAAATAGAGACTAAAAACAGATGTAAATAGCTCACATATAAGCAGCCAGTTGATTTTTGACAAAAGTCCAAAGAAAATTCAATGGGGTGAAAATAGTCTTTATAAACACATTTTGCTAAATAGAGCAAAGGAATGAAAGGACTGTCAAAACACTGAACAGGTAGGGGTAGAAACTTTAGATTTAAAACAGGTCATTGTAAAAGGAAAGAAAGTTGAGTTTAAGGAGCAAAATATGAAGGCAGGTAGAATGTTGATGCGATGAGTGGAGAAGGAATATAATAAATAATCTCTGAGAGTAGGATATAAAGTAGGTGTGCTGGGAAGCATTAAAAATAATTTATATTTATAGGTCAAAAAATTCATTGTGCACATATCTCAAGCATTGAATCCATTCTAGAAATTGCCAGTGATGATTGAGGATTCAGTGGTACACAGAACATAGATACATGTATTTTTGTTCTTGTGGAATTTGTATCATAGAGGGCAGGATAGAGATATATCAATCATCAACAAACAAATAAATACTATCTTATAAAAACTGATAAACACTATGAAGAAAATGATACAGGGTAATGGGAGAAAGTCCTTGGGAGATTTGAGTGAGAATGACTTTAGATAAGGTGTTTAGAGAAAAAGGTCTCAAACATGCTTTCCTTTGAGGAGAGACATAAACAAGCAGAAGCCTAGGCTAAGTTGACTGGCTATAGAGGAATAAAAATTGTGAATTCAGGGGAAATAATAAAGCAAATGATAAGAATACTTATAAAGCCTTGCAAGGTACACCTCATCCTTGACTCTGTACAACTTTATCCTCAACCTGATTTCCAGATTCGCAATGTTCAGACCGGGTCCAGCACTTTTCTGAATGAGCCCCCACCTAGTGGGCAACGTACAATTTTAAATCCAGAAAAGAAAAGCACAGCGGTAAGGAAAACATAACAAGACACAGAGGCTGTGTTAATTTTCCACCTTCCCCTAGGGCCCTGCGCCTCATTCTGTTCTATTTCCTAACAGCTGGCAGGCTTTTGTTCTTTTCCTCTGTAACTGTTTCTCCAGCAGGTACAGCTCCATTTGGCATCTAGGGCATATGATTGTTATAAGCAGTGTCCCCACGACATTTCATTAAGCTGGTCTTTCTACACGTAACCATCAGACTACTGGAGTCTTGTTAGAAGCACTTAATTGCATCCTACTTTTGAGGCTGTAGCTGTATATCAAGATTCTACTCTCATGTTAATTTCTTTTTAGTTTCTTCCAAGGTCTTCTTGCTGATAAGATTTTTTTTTTTTTTTTTAAGCAAAGACTTTATCCTTTTACCTTCCCTTCTTTATCTTTGTCTCCCTCCCTGCTTCTCTCTAACTTCAGACAAAGCTGCTGGCTATAATAGGCATTGCCTTTTTACTGATGTGATTTGCATTTGCCTGGATGTCAAGAATCTCTGAATCCTCATGGAAGTATTGAGGTCGGGAAACTGAACTGATGCCCACTGCACAGCTTTCTAAAGGCATTGATCTCTGTTTCTTTCACTGATTGAATAAACTTTTTTTATAAAACAACAAAAAGATGACTCTCTATTTAAAATGAGCTGCTTCTATGTTTAATTGATCCTCTTGGAATTCCATGTGCATTTAAAAAAAAAGCAAAACAAGCAAGTCAGATAATCTGGGTATTTTAGCGTAGAGGATGAACTAGCTATCAATGTATCTCTTGATAACATCTACCACTGCTTCTAATGGCTGGTTCTTTTTGAGGCTTTACCATGTGCTAGACACTCTTTTTAGCATTTTACATGCATTATCTCATTTAATCCTCGCCACAGTCTCACTTCTTATGAGAGGTATTACGGTGATTCTTACCTTACAGATTAAAGTATAGAAATATTATGTACTTTGCCCAAGGTGCTCAGTGATTAAACACTGGAAATGGATTTAAATCCATGTATTCTGAGCCAAGACCCCAGGACCTTCAGGCTGCACCTTTTCAAGTAAGAAGGCCATCTTTTTCACAGGATGGGTTTTTCTTTTAACCTGAAGCAGATATATATTTCTCTTCTCTTTTGTGAGACATTTCCTTGTCATGTATTTCTTCACCTTGACTCAGAGTATTCCAAGCAGGACTAGAAACTTCTAGATTGAATTAGACATAATTTTCAAAGCTTCTCCCTGCCATCTTCCCTGTTTCTGTGTTCTTTTTTTTTTTTTCCCCTGGGTCATCACAACTTCCTAAACCATTCTCTCTGCTTTCAACAAGTATCCCTCATTATCTTTGGCCACCTGCCAATGAATGAATATTATGACATACAGTTCTGATGGTGGTCTTCCTGCTTCTACTCCGTCATTGATGGCCCACTGCTAAAGGATAGAATTCATATTACTTAGCATGGATTTGGTCAGCTCTACCCTTCAAGCCACAATTCCCTTTTCACAACTCCTACTCCTTTTTACATCATATCCTATGCTTAGTCACACCGATCTACTCATCTCTCTCCAAAACCACCATCTCATTGTTGACGCTATTTCTGTTCTATTTCTGGGATGAAACTTTTTTCTACCTAGAAAAACCATGTGTATCCTTTGACACCTAGTCATATGAATTTTGTAAACTTCTCCCTGCTTTCAGGAAGAACTAACAGGTAGGGTCCTTCCTTCCTGTTTGTCCATAACCCTTGGTGTTGATCATTGGTGTAGCAGTTGCCGTCTTCTTATCACGCTCACATTTTTTACTTCTCACAACAGATTGTGAGTTTCTTAAAGGCAGGAATTGTGTCTTACACTCACAGTAGGTGCTCATAAATTTCTGTCACACGAGTGATGCCTGAATAAACATTATACATTGCTGTATCACCAACTGGGTAGAGTGATCCAGCTGGCAGAACGTGCACAGAACACAATGGTTGCAATTACTGCGATTCTGGTTTCATTAAATTGGGTTTATGCCTTTCTTTTTTTTTTTTTTTTTCCGTCTAGCATAAATCTGAGAGTGATTACTAATGCCTCTTTTCTTGGAATAAGGAAAATCACACATAATAAATTATGGTGGAGTTCTTTGAGAGAAAAGAACAGATGCCTTGAAACAGAGGTACAATGCCAGTTGGAAAACCTTCTGTACCAAGCACTGATAGTGCTTCCTGCTCACTTTCTTGCATCATCTTTGCTCCCCTTACAGCCCAGAGATTTTCTTACCCTACTCTGATTCCTAAATGAGCCAGTTTATTTGTCTTTCGTTGCCTCTCTTCCCCCTCCCCTCCTCCGACCCACTGCTATTTCAGCCTTGGCCCCGTCTCTCACTCTTTCCCTCTGCTGCAATTAAATAACTTCCTGAGGTTTTTTATTAGGTTATTCTTCCAGAAGGTAGACTAGTGCCTAGGGGTATTAAAGAATAAAAACACTAAAAAGGACAGCCTAGACATTTTCTGTCGAAAGCAGTCACCATGTGCACACACAGAGAGCAGCAGGAGGGAGGGAGAGGGAGGAAATTTAAGGATTAGGAAGCTTGCATATTGCATTTAACTGCTCTTTCCACCTGTATAAACACAAGACATCAAGCAGCTTTAAAGAGAGTTGTTGTCCATCTCTGCATGTTAAGAACTGTATCCGAGAGCTTCAGATGGAGCATTGGGACTGCAGAGTAGGAGCTGGGTGGGCAATGGGTCATCATGACTCCCTAGACACAGAATCTTTAGATGCCTCTGTGGGACAGTGATGCTCCTTTACAAAATCTCTGATTAAAATAGCCACTACCTGGAAGCCAGAGGTGAGGAGGAGGGGAGATCTTCATTCCTACAGTCAAAGTAAAAAATTAGAAATAATTAAAATGTGTTTTCTCTGCCTTCCCATCATCTTTTTTCTGTCTCTCCTTCTGTATCTGAATGTCTCATCTTTCCTCCCTCATCCTAAGAATATTCTAGACTAGAATATTGATGGTGCCTCTGGTTTCTTGAAACCCCAACCCTTATTTAGCAAATCACACTCTGAAAACCAGATCTTAGATTGTAAAATTACTCAGTCTCTCTGTATCTATTCCACTATTTCCTCATTCTAACTCATGTTATCTACTGGTTTAGGATAATTTTTTTTTTAATTAGCACACACAAAGTTAGGAGAACTGAATGCTGACTCAACGCTTACATTCTCTTGTGATCATTTCAATTTTTATCCAAGTTTTATTACTGAATGCAAATATATGTCCAGAAGATATAGAAGAGTTTCCTGGTGCCTTATCAAATGGATTCTGTGAGCTATGACTTTTCAGAGACTCTGTGTCCCTTACCCTCTTCATTCTCCTAGTACAGTGGTAACAATAAGGAGAAGCTGCTAAAAATCTATCTGTTGAGTTCATGGAGGGCAATTGTCAATGAAGACACAATTGGGGATATGCTAAGAGGGGGAATATACATTATATTTTGACTTTAGTTATGGACACATAATGATCACTTTTGACATCTTACATCAAAACCCGAGGAGTATGGGAAACTGACATGTACTGAGCTTGCATTAGCTATGAGGCCAAGTGTTAAGTGTCTTTGTGTTGAATATTTTAGATCATGTTGTTTCCTTTATTACTCATAATAGCATTGCACAGTGGGTGATCTTAGCCTCATTTTCACAGAAGATAAATCATCCCTGATGTATGCTGGTGAGTCATGGCATTCAAACACGATCCAAGGCTCTCTAACCCCAAGTCCACACTCTTTCTATCACATGATTTTTGCTGTTCAGTTCAGTTCAGTTCGGTCGCTCAGTCATGTCCAACTCTTTGCGACCCCATGAATCACAGCACGCCAGGCCTCCTTGTCCATCACCAACTCCCAGAGTTCACTCAAACTCACATCCATCGAGTCGGTGATGCCATCCAGCCATCTCATCCTCTGTTGTCCCCTTCTCCTCCTGCCCCCAGTCCCTCCCAGCATCAGAGTCTTTTCCAATGAGTCAACTCTTCGCATGAGGTGGCCAAAGTATTGGAATTTCAGCTTTTGCATCAGTCCTTCCAAAGAACACCCAGGACTGATCTCCTTTAGAATGGACTGGTTAGATCTCCTTGCAGTGGCTGAGGCCAAATGAGATACTTGCCAACAAAGGCTGTGTTTTCTTCTAGAAGCTGCAAAGCTCAGCTGACCTTCAATTTGCTTTTGGGAGTGGGCAAGATGGGACACTCAGCTATTTCAGGAGGTAGAACCAACTCAGGAAACAAAGTAGCAGAAAGTGGGAAAGAGAAAAAGTCCATCCTTGAAGTGAGCCTGGAAGAAGAAACAATTTGTTCTGCAACCTCTTTCCACAGGAGCCCAAAGAGATCTGGTGCTGAAAGCAGCACCCTTTAAGAGAGAGGCTAAGGAAAAGGCCAGAACAGAGCAGAGAAAGCTCCCTAGCCTTCTTTGCAGCCTTTTCAGTTTGGAGTGTAGCAAGCCCCGAGCTATAGTGCTCTGAACGCTGTAGAGTGCAATTCCATGTGGCTTTATGTTTACCTTGGGCATCTTTTGATCCTTATATAATTTTAATTAATCCACTATGAACTATAGCGAGAGAAATGCCAAGTAGCTGAATTCCCACTCTTCGTTCCTGGCCATGGCCATCGGCCATTAAATAGTCTGTCTTTCAATTATAGTGGGACCCTCATCTGGCCTAATATTATGCCTTCTTCACTTAAGAGCAGGACAGAGGCACACACTCCTTTAACAGCACAGCTGTTTCCTTGGACTAGACCCAACGTTGTGTGTGCTGAAGAGTTTGGGGGAGTCTTAAATCCCTAAGTTACAGCTTTGATCCTAACTGCAGTTCTCAAGTCTTCGTACTTTTCATTTACAGTCCGGACAAGTGTGGGATGTTGACTTGGGTGTGGGGTGACTTCCTTTCAACCGATGCAGACATCTCACCTGTAAAATAGTCTCCCGGGTATGCCCTCTGGAGCTCTTTGGGAAACCAGCAGCTAGAGTCATGGAGAAGCCTGTTTATATGCCACAGACAGTGCTGTAAAACATTTTTGCACAGACTTTGAGTGCATCCTGAGACTGATCGTGGGGCATGGCACTCCCCTTCCCCTCTTGCCTTGAGAATCAGAATCTCTGCACTTTGCTTTAATCTTTTTTTAAAAAATAATTTTATTTACTTACTTATTTATTTTTGGCTGTGCTGGGTCTTCACTGCTGTGAGGGCTTTTCTCTAGTTGCAGTGGATTTCTGACTGCTGTGGTTTCTCTTACTGTGGAGCATGAGTCCTAGGGTACTGGATTTCAGTAGTTGTAGCACATAGGCTTAGTCGTTCTGGGGCAAGTGAGATCTTCCCGGATCAGGGATCAAACCCGCGTCTCCTGCCCTGGCAAGTGGATTCTTTACCACTGAGCCAACAGGGAACCCCCTGCTTTAATCTTGATTTAGATGCCTTAAGCCTTTGGTTTGATTTTTTTTTTTACTTTGTGCTATATAATTTTATTTTATTTTTACTATTTTATTTTCAATTTTTGTTGGAGTATAGTTGATCTACAATGTTGTGTTTGTATCTGATGTACAGCAAAGAGAGTCAGTTATACATACACCTATGCCTACTGTTTTTGAGATTATTTTCCCATATAGGTTACTACACAGTACTAAGTACAGTTCTCTGGGCTATACAGTAGATCCTTATTATTCCTTTATCTACAGCAGTGTGTGTCATTATTTTATTTTCTTAAATTTTCTATTTTATTTTGGAGTCTAGTTGACTAACAATGTTATGTTAGTTGCGGGTGTATAGCAAAGTGACTCAGTTACACACATACATGTATCTACTCTCTTTCAAATCTTTTCCCATTTAGATTATTAGAGAATATTGAACAGAGTTCCCTGTGCTATACAGTAGGTCCTTATACAGAGTTCCCTGTGCTATACAGTAGGTCCTTATTGCTTATCTATTTCAAGTATAGCAGTGTGTACATGTTAAGCCCAAATTCTCAATCTATTCCCCCGTCAACCTTCAGCCCTGGTAACCATAAATTCAGTCTCTAAGTCTGTAAGTCTGTTTCTGTTTTGCAAATAAGTTCATTTGTATCCTTTATTAATTTTTTTAGATTCCACATGTATGTGATATCATATGATATTTGCCTTTGTCTGACTGACTTCACTCAGTATGATAATCTCCAGGTCCATCCATGGTGCTGCAAATGATAGATGCTTTACATTTTATTTTAACTAGACTTACTCTAAGGAAAAGACCATGATACTGAGAAATATTGAAGGGAGAAGGAGAAGAGGAAGGCAGAGGATGAGATGGTTAGATAGCCTCATCAGCTCAATGGACATGAATTTGAGCAGACTCCTGGAGACAGTGAAGGACCAGGAAGCCTGGTGTGTCACAAAGAGTCGACATGACTTAGTGACTGGGCAACAACAACAGCTCTAAGAAAAGACATTCAGGGGCAAGACTGCAAACCAGAGACATGCTGAATCATCAGGGATGGCCTGAGGATGTGTAAATGACCACTGGTTTGCTGATGCTATGCCCATGAAATGAGGAAGTTCTATTAGCTGATAATAGGTAGGATTGTACCAGCCACAAATATCACCAGGATATGAAGACAGATGTTGAAGATATCTGCTGCAAAGCCTAAGACAGAGCTAATGCTGATTGAAACCAGTGTCTCCCAGATCCTCTCATGACTTCATTTAAAGTTATTCAGGATTTAAGTTGAATTCCATGTGACAAATTCAAATTCAACCAGAATGTCCCCTTGGATTTTAATGTCCTCCCCAATCTCTCTTGATAACATCCATATCAAGCCAATGAGAATCACTGGCCTGCTTAATTTCCTTGTTTGTTGAAAAAGTTGTTCTCTTTCATAGAAGGAACCTCCTCCCTAATTATCTGTCTACTTTTATCCCTTTTAGAATATACAAAGGTCACCATATGCAGATAAGGAAATTATATGACATATGACTATACATGTAGGTTCATCATGGGTAAATGATTGGTACAAATGTGTAAAAATGCCTCGCAGGGAAAATAATTGGTTGAATTACACAAGCAAAAAATGCGAGTGGTGAGAAAATTAACTCACAGAGTAAGGATCAGAAACTAAAGAAGATTCTAAGAAAGATAAAATGAGTAGGCAGGAGATAGCCAGGTCTTAAAGATACTGTGAAGCTTGCAGAAGAGTTTAGATCTGAATTGATAGGCATTGACACCAAGAAAACTTTTTGAGCAGGAGGATGAAGTGATTAGATGCATGTGGTATAAAAGTCACATTGATGGTGTCTGGAAGGGGCACATTTCCTTTCACTCTTTGCTTCTTTTTTGACTGAGCAAATAATTCAAATGACATAAGATGGATTAACATTAGAAAGTCAAATTTAGTTTCGTATGTATGGGAACCCACCTATAGGAAAAGCTCAGGACCCTGCTTAGATGAGAGATTCAAATGTAGAAAGATAAAATAAGGCTTAGACGTCCAATTGAGCTAAAGAAGGTCATTCATTCACAGGAGCATAAGAACAGACGATTTAGATGGGACCACTTAGACCACATTTATCTCCAGTAATAACTCTTCCTTGGGAAAAAAAAAAAAAAAAACAAAAAACAATTTAAATTCTTCTAGCTAGTTAAGGGAGGACAGTAGTTCTCTTAAAACTGCAGAGTTTCCATTGCCTTTGACTCAAAATAATCCTCATGCAAAAGTAGTATATTTGGAGAATGGCTTCCCTGGTGGCTAAGCTGGTAAAGAACCTGCCTGCAATGCAGGAGACCAGAGTTCGATTCCTGGACTGGGAAGATCCCCTGGAGAAGGAAATCCAGCCCACTCCAGTTTTCTTGCCTGGAGAATTCTATAGACAGATGCTCCAGGTGGGCTACAGTCCATGGAGTTGGAAAGAATTGGACATGACTGAGTGACTAACACTTTCACTTTCTTTCTTTTCTGAACCCCTAAAATGGCGGGATGAAGTTTAGAAGGGAATGAAAGGTGGTGAGATCACTGAGGAACCTCTGGTCTGCTTCAGTGTAGTAGCCATGCAGACGCAGAAGAGAAGATGAATGCAAAACCAGAAACAGCATTAGCAAGACTCAGAAATAGGGTAGATGTGAAAAGTATGAGAGCTTCAGCAATAGTCCTCCGAAGACTTCAAACACAGTACTTTGAATGTGACGGTACACATTTTACCTATCGGTTACCCTTAAACGACATACCGAGCCCCCTGACCTTTTTCCCCAAGACACAGTAAGACCTCCTCACCCTACCCTTCCCTCCACCCTCCCTTAAAGTCCTCCCTCCGTATATGTGTATATCTATGGCTGATTCATGTTGAGGTTTGACAGAGGACCTCAGGATTCTGTGGAGCAAATTGTCCTTCGATAGAAAGAGGACTGGAAAAAGGGGTTCTGTGTCATTCTGGAGGAGTGGGATGGGAAGGGAGGTGGGAGGGAATTTCAGGAGGGAGGGTATATGTGTATATCTATGGCTGATTCATGTTGAGGTTTGACAGAGGACCTCAGGATTCTGTGGAGCAATTGTCCTTCAATAGAAATAAATAAAGTTTGTATCACAACTGTTTTCAGTTTGAAAAGATGGGAAATCTCAAAGAAAATATTGCTCTAATATTATGGAGCTGAGGCATGGGGGTAAGAAGATTTCAGTAAGGAGGGCAGGGTTGCAGTACACAATATTAGCTTTGCACAAAATCTACATTTGCAACAGTCTTGAAGGAAAGCATGATAGGAAATGGCAGTGTTACAGAGAAGTGAAAAGGGATGAAGGTTGAAACATTCTCATGATATTTGATATTGGTTAATTTTGCTAAAACATGTGAACAGAAGATTAATTGCATTTGTATGAGAGGAGAATGTGAGATGAGGAAGAGTGACAAGGGAGAAGTGACAACATGGAAAAACGACCAGTTATGAGCATCTAATTCTACCAACTCTGGAGCAAAGATTTCCATAAATAGGTGTCTAGGCAAAAGATCTGCTTTCCTGAGAGAAACAGTAGAGAGATGTTAGCAATAAAAATTAGACACCTTAGGATGTCAAATAGGATGATGGCTTAAATATGGAAAATGGTCCACTTAAAATTCTCTCTTTCATCACTAATTTATTGACCTTAATATACTGTGTACTTCAAAAGCCTATTAATTTTTGTAAAGATATGAATAGCTGGCTGAGTGGGTTGCCATTTCAGTTGAGCATATAAATATGGAGATATTGGACAAAATTAAAGAATCAGGGCTTCCTTCTCAAAGTCAATATCTGAGGTAGATCTACCCATCTATCCAATCACTAGTGGAACTAAATATAATTAGAGCTTTAAAAAAAAGTCTCTAATATCATTAATAAATACTGTACAAGATTATGGGCCTTCTCCAATGGTCCAGTGGTTAAGAATCTACCTTGCAATACAAAGAATGCAGGTTCAATCCCTGGTCGGGGAGCTAAGATCCCACATGTTGTGGGGCAACTAAATCCACATGCTGCAACTAAGACCACACACAGCTTAGTGCATGTAATAGGAAAAATGTTATGATATATTTTAATAGGAAAAAGAAGCTAAAACAAAATTATATCGACAAAACATTGCGAATAGTTTGGTCTCTTTTGTGTCATATTCACACATACATGTCTAACAGTTATTTCTAGATAGCGAGGAATTTTTTGTTCATTCTGAGTGTCTTAATTTCTATGGTACTGAATACGTATTGTCATAAAACGTTATTTAAAAATCATATATATATATATGTATGTACGTATGCACATACACACAAACGTAATTGAGACCTAGAGTGATAATAGATACTTTGTAAATCTCTTTTAATCCTTTTAATACACATATATACCTTCCAGGTTATTCTTCTTTAGGGATGGAATCTTTTTCAAAATCTCTTCTCCATCAATAAATGTAGTTGTCTATGAAAGGGAATATCATAAGTGTTCCAAGGTAGTGTGTGTGTGGGTGTGTGTATGTAAGGGAGGATGTTGTTGTTAAGTTGCTAAGTCGTGTCCAACTCTTTTGTGACCTCATGGACTGTAGCCTGCCAGGCTCCTCTGTCCATGGGATTTCCCAGGCAAAAATACTGGAATGGGTTGCCATTTCCTCCTCTAAGGGATCTTTCTGACCCTGGGATCAAACCCGTGTCTCCTGTGTTTCCTGCATTGGCAGATAGATTCTTCACTGAGCCACCAAGGAAGCCTATAAGGAAGGATAGGATTTATCAATAAGAGATTGATTAGTGATCAATGCATGGGGGGGAAAAAGAGTCATTATTAACTCCCCAGATTCTATCAAATATGATTCATGTGGTTGAACTATTTCTAGAATGTTCGCTCCCAGCACCTCTCTGGGGCGCTATGCCAGAGCAGGGAAACAAAAGGGAAAAAGCAGACAGCCCTAAAATCAGCTCCCTTCCAAGAACCAAAGACACAGGGGGATCATTTGACAAGGATCATTTTAGAGAGACTCCATGTGCTTCAGCTTTGCCTGCTGTGCGAGGAATAAAGCAGTGGCTGGTACTTTGAAATCCATCCGAGCCCCTTGTGTTGGCAGCCCCTTGCAAAGTAAATTCAAGAGAGAGCAGCTGTCTGGGAGCAACAGTGTGGCTGCTACCTCTCTGGACCAAAAAGCAAGAAGAGGAACCCATCGGAATTCAGTTTCAGTGAACAGAAGGATCTGAAGGGGGGGAGGGCTGTCCAAGAGTCAGAAAACATTTGCCAACCGAGAAATTGGATTATTACTCTTAGAGCTTCTTTCCTAGCCCATGAAAATCTTCGGGGGTTGCCTCCTTGGGATCTGCAAATTGCCAAACAAAATTTGAATTAGGCACAGAGTGAGGGAAAACTCAGATGCTTTATTTTGCTTCTGGGCAAACATATGCCTATTTAAAACTTAGTTTCTTCTGTGACTGTGTTTTAAAGGATGTGAATTCAATTGCTTTTCAAAAGGGAATGAATTCTGGATCTTCCACTGCCCCAGAATTTGGCCACATTTTGGACAAGAAGAGGATTGCATTTGCAGACAAACAGCCCTTCTGTTTGAAGGTCATTAGGATAAACAGTATAATATATAGCACTTTTCTCTCAGAGTAATGAAGCAATCAGTTTTGTGTGTGTGTTGCAAATTTATACTCAGCCTACCTGAGTAATAGCTCCATCTTCTCAACTCCAGTCCCACAGGGGAACCATGTCCCTTCACCCAGAACAGTTCCCAACCCCAGGGTGAATTTTGAGAACGAGTTTGCTATTCAGTGAATTACTTCCCTTTTCTTTGGTGCTTGGGGTTAGCTCTAGAAAGTTCATAAATTTTACCTCTGCTGATGGGCTACTTAATTCTCCAGCCACTGTGTGAAGAGTTAAAGATTTATGGGAAACGAACTCAACCAGATGCTTTTCTACAGACTGGTCAGGGGCTTCACTTAAATCGCTAAAGATTTAGAAAGTTGAGGGGAGGGTATGAATGATACCTCATCATTCTGTCTTCCAAAAGAAATCCTTAAGAAAATAGTCGTTGCTTCTCGGGATTCCAAATTGTTATAGTAGTTTATGGGTTGCTGTCAATCTGAGGAGGATTTGGGTTCTGGAGTTGGGTATGCCATCTGTAGAGTTTCTGGATGGTGGTTTAGTCACTGAGTCGTGTTTGACTCTTGAAACTCCATAGACTAGAGCCCACCAGGCTCCTCTGTCCATGGGATTTCCCAGGCAAGAATACTGGAATGGGTTGTCATTTCCTTTTTCAGGGGATCTTCCTGACCCAGGGATCAAACCTGTGTCTTCTGCAGTGCAAGTGGATTCTTTACTGACTGAAGCACCAGGGAAGCCCCCATAGAGCTTCCTTAGCCCTGATAAATTAAGGAAAGAGAGAGAGAAGGGGAGGGAAAGAAAGGGAGGAAAGGAGGAAGGAAGGAAAGAAAGAAAGAAAGAAGGGAGGGAGGGAGGGAGAGAAGGAGGAAAGAGTGAAGGAAGTAAGGGGGAAACTAGCAGCCTATAGCCTTGAGAAGATTTCAGCTACATAGCCAGAACTTTGATTTCATCCTTCTTCCAGCCTAATTGCAAATGGTACACAAGTTGAACCCTCCAGTCTTTGCATAAACACACAGGAAGATAAATATAGGAAAGACTTTGACCCCAGGGTCCTCTCTGGGCACAGACAGTACAACGTGAAAGGGCTCAACAGCTCCCAAACCTCTGGCTTGCGAGGAAGATGGCCCCTGCTGCCTTGTAACAGAAACCTAGCAACTCCCTGTCAGGCTGGCAGGAAGGCTGTAGCTTTGCAGCAGCTTGCTCTCTGAGTTTCTGTGAGAACAGCAGAGAGCTCCGTGCAACACAGAAACTGCTATGTTTGATTAATGCATAAGATAACGACACCATGGTTCTGCCCAAGCCTCATTTCAAGACTTAGCATTGTACTTCTGCAGGGAGCAAATATTCAATACAGCTGCCCTCTTTGTAACTTGTCATACAAAAGAATCAACAGATTCCACGACTGTCAGGAAGGCTGTAAGCTGAGATAATTGCTCTCCCTCGCACCTGCTTCAGCCCCTGCCCTCACTGTGCAGCAGGAAGGTCTAAAGATTGTGATTTACTCGCGTGGCAGTATGTCTTTTCAAAACAATTCCCTTTTATACTCACCTGAAGGCGCTAACATTATAGAGGCGGCTAAGGAATGATGTAAGCGTCCAAGGATGAGACTCTTGAGCCACTGAAGTTCCGTAATCAAGAGTGAGTACCCAACGCTATGGAAGGTCCCTCGTGGAGAGGTGGAGTTTAATACTCTCACCTGGAGACGAGCATGTTCATTCCTCCATGTTTTCCTGAATGAAGGAGAAGGGTTAGGCGGTGCCGAGGTGTACAGAGTCACAGGGAAGATGGAGGCGCCTCCAGAAGTCTGGAGGAGAAACGGAATGGGTCCAAGTGACTCCTTCCATCTCCACATAATGTTTAAGGACAAAATAAAGCACATGCAAGTTGGGTTTAGCTAGTTTTGGGGATTTCAGAGTGAGCAAAAGACAAAGGGATAATATATTCTATATAACTAAATGTGTACTAGAGCTTCCACCTTCAGTTGGTAAAGAATTCCACCTTCAATGCGGAAGTCCTGGGTTCGATCCCTGGGTTGGGAAGATCCCCTGGAGAAGGAAATGGCAACCCCCTCCAATATTCTGGCCTGGAAAATCCCCATGGACAGGGGAGCCTTGTGGGCTACAGTCAATAGAGTTGCAAAGAGTCAGACACGACTGAAGCAATTTAGCATGGACAGATCTCAAGTTTATATCAGAAAAGAGATCCCTATTCCATTTGTTAAACAATCATTTTCTCATGTTGTAAGTTGATCTGTATTCAATGTGAATGTTGTATAAAGCACAATAACAAAAAATCATATTAACCCACTATCCTACCATTCAATACTGATGATTATTAATGCATTCTTTTGTCTAAGTCAGAATTTCCAAAACTGAGTCATATGAATCTAGTACCTATGGAATATAAGTAAGCATTATGAGTTATTAAATGCTATGGAAGAAAATTAAGTGGATAAATAAGTTTAGAAAATGGCCACCTGATGGGAAGAACTGACTCACTGGAAAAGACCCTGATGCTGGGAAAGATTGAAGGTGGGAGGAGAAGGGGATGACAGAGAATGAGATGGTTGGATAGCATCAGTGACTCAAAGGACATGAGTTTGAATAGGCTATGGGAGTTGGTGATGGACGGAGAAGCCTGGTGTGCTGCAGTCCATGGGGCTGCAAAGAGTCGGACATGACTGAGTGACTGAACTGAACTGAAGTTAAAAAAATAAACTGATCCTTAATACCTTTTATAATTTTCCAGAGGTAAGTCAAATAGACTTGGGTTAATATCTACATATTCTTTTATCACACCTGTTTGATCATATATATCTCACTGGACTACAGTTCTGCAAAGAAGAACTGATGTGTGGAATGAGGGTAATGAATAGAAAAGATGATGCTATGGTTCTCTGTTGGTGCATAAATGTTTGTGTCTATGTCCACATATGAATGTTGTGTTCTTTTAACTTGCCAATCCATGAGAGAAGAAATTATTCTGTACACAAGTGGATCTTCTTCAAATACAAAATGATTTTGTTTTCATAAATAAGACAAAATTTTATTACATAAATGTATTTGTATATTGCCTTAATTTAATTTTTTGTATCTTTTTCTGTGTCCCCAAGAAGAGAGTAAAGCAAGCTGAAATCTCAAGAGAGTTGTGTTACGATTCCACAAGTTTCAGTTCCAAATAAAATCTGAGAACTCCTAGCTATAGGCAATGATTTGATTCTGCAGGTATAGTATATACTATGAAAATCAAAGCCCAAAACTTTAGCAAAATTAGGAAAAATCAAAGTGCTAAGCAAGGAGGATATGAAGTAAGACTTTTTCTTTAGTCAAACAAATTATTATCCATATTTTATTATATATATAGATTCTCAATTTAAAAATCAGCCTGTTTAATATGTATTAAAGGATATATATATATATATATTACAGAAAGATCATCACATAATTTCATAGCAATTGCAAAAATCCTGAAAGCTAAAAAAAGGAAAAAGGGAGGGAGGGGCAGGAAAGGAAAAAGGAAAAGGAAAACATACTACAGTTGGTGAAACAGAAAACATAAGTGAATTTTTTTAAGCTTTTCAACAATGGTTTTATTTCTTTATAATGGTACAATCATTAAATATTTTATCATAATTTCCTCTCAAACAGTATAGGAAATGGAAAAAATAAAAAATATACAACTTAAGTATTATTAATGTAATTGAGGGAACAAACAGGCTTCCTGAAAACAATACATCTTTAGCTTCTGTCAGACACTCGCTGAACTTAGAGAGACCCCTGTGTTTATAATTGTGAAAGAAAAGAAGAAAACTGAAGAATATGTTCAAAAGTTGGAAAATATATTATCAAGGGCAACATTTTATAATATCATTCCAACTGAATTTTTGATGAAGTATAAATTGGCCAACTTCTACTGAAGATTGCAAGCTAAATAGCCCTTGACATGCTCCCCAAGATTCCTGTAGCTTCAGATTCTAAATCAGCCTGAACGGGGTGTTCTGGAAACAAGCCTGCTCCTGCTGATGTTTTTCTTGCATCTGGTTTTAGCCCCTTGTCTGGAGCAAGAACAAACAAACAAACCACTTAATCTCCATCCCCTGAGTATCATCATTTGGCTTTCTGTAGAATGGAGCAAACGTGTTGCCAACGCCATCCTTCTTTCTGCTGTTCCTTAACTGCAGATGCTTCGCTCCCACTCTGAGGAGCTCCCTTATGGCTTCAAACCAGTCTGTCCTCAAGTACCAATCAAAGCACTACAGCAAATTGGTAGGAACACCTGTTGGAGGGGGTCTACTTTGATTGTAGAAGTATCTTACAGAAGGAAGGAACCACCTAGCATATTATGAATCAGGAGCAAGAGGATCATTTCTTCCATCCCCAAATGTATCCCTTGAAGGCTTGCTGAATATCCAAATTATATTGTTGAAAATGAATTCCTTCAGTCTGATTTTTCAACCTCTGGTGCAATGTGATTACCTTAAAGGCTAGTGTAGTTAAAAGCACACACTGCAAGGGGAATGGGGAACACGTGTTCCCTCCCTGGGTGAACCAGTGTAACTATAGACTCTTAAATACACCACTTTTTCTTACTCAGTCTTAACGCTTTCTTAGATATGAAATATAAGAATTAGATGTCCTGGTTTCAAACCTTGACATTCCAAGAAGATGTTATACCTCCAACTATTATCAGTCACTTATGATTTGGTGTGTGGATGAGTTTCAGGTTCATTGATGGGAAAAGGTTTGTCAAGGCAGGAAGAATTAGGAATTTGTATGTTTTGTATGAAGACAGGTGACTAAGGTTTAAGTGGGGCAATTGAGGTCACTAAGGCAAATCTTAGAATAGAATTGTGTTTGTACTGGTGATACATCCTATAGAAAAAATATTTGTAAGTTTCGAAGCTCAACTATGGACTTCCGTGGTGGTTCAGTGGTAAAGAATCTGCTGGTCAATGCAGGAGATGCAGGTTCTATCCCGGGGTCAGGAAGATCCCCTGGAGAAGGGAATGGCAACCCACTCCAGTTTCCTTGTTTGGAGACTCCCATGGACAGAGGAGCCTGGTGGGCTACAGTCCATGGGGTCACAAAGAATCAGACATGATTTAGTGATTAGAACAACAACAATGGCAAAATAAACTGGGCAACACAGCACATTACCACCATATCAGAAAGCTCTAATGCACAACATTTTTGCTAAACCAAACTTTTCTATTTCTCCCAATTGTTTCTTATTTCACACACTGATTTAACATCACACTATATTATCATATTGTTTTAATAGCTTTGGTAAAATATTATACTGGCAATTGAACATTATATTCTCCAAATAAAATCTGATCATCTCAGGATATAGGGGAATCACCACCCCTTAAGCTGGATATGATTGAAATGGATCCCTAAGCTATCCATATCTAGGTAGTCAGGCTTGTTTTCCTATCTACTATGGAAAAATTGGTTCCATGTAGCTCTGTAGCCTACCAGTAAATAATTTTACTGTGTAAATAAAACTAATTAATAGAGAGGAGATGGGGAGAGAGAGAATGTAATCTCAACAGCTGCAATGCTGAGATATTTGCATTGGAAAGATTCAGATTTACTCATAAACAGAATATAATAAGAGTAAGAAAGCAGAGAGAGAATTAAGGGAAACATTGAGGACTACAGAGCAGAAAATAGAGAAGAGATTAAGGATGAGATATGGAAAGAGGTGAATCCTCCAAGCAGGTGAAGACTCTAAGAAGGTTGGAGAGAGAGAGAGAGAGAGGAGGGACAGATGACTTTAAAAGGTGATGGTTGCTCTTTGAAATAAATCTTCTTTAATGTTAACCTAGAAATGTATACAAGGACCGGGCTTAATTTTTTATTACGATTATTTTTTTTTTTTTACTGGAGTACAGTTGTTTTACAATGTTGTTAGTTTCTGCTGTGCAACAAAGTAAATCAGCCGCACATATACATGTATCTCCCCTTCTTTGGATTTCCTTCCTGTCTAGGTCACCACAGGGCACTGAGGAGAGTTCCTGGTGCTCTACTGTCTGTTCTCATTGGTTATCTATTTAGTATCTACATCTACATAGGATCGATAGTGCATATGT
>SJYX01021972.1:0-11468 GCA_006410675.1 Oreotragus oreotragus
TTTTTTTTTTTTTCTGATCTTCACTATAAGAATATGGTAGAGCTCCTAGAGGTAAAACTATTAAAAGTGAGAGGCCCTTTGTATGACTGGGTTCTCCTGGAATTTTTAACTTGCAGACTTGTCCACACTGGGCCTCCAAGAGTTCATCAATTATAATTGTTCCCCCGATCTGGTTTTTCCTTCTGTGGTTTCATTCACCCACAGTAAACTGTGGCATAAAAATATTAAGTGGAAAATTCCAGAAATAAACAGTTCATAAGTTTTAAATTGTACACCACTCTGAGTAGCATGGTGAAATCTCACAATGGCATCCTCAGTCTCATCCAGGATGTGAATCATCCTTTAATACAGTGTATCCTGCCCATTAGTCACTTAGCAGCCATCTTGGTTATCGGATCTACTGATACAGTATCACAGTGTTTGTGCTCAAGTAACTCTTATTTTACTTATTAGTGGCCCCAAAGTGCAAGAGTAGTGATGCTGGCAATTTGGATATGCCAAAGAAGAGTCATAAAGTGCTTCCATTAAGTGAAAAGGTTCATGTTCTCTTCTCAACTTAATAAGGAAAAAAAATCATTTGCAAGGTTGCTAGGATCTACAGTAAGAACAAATCTATCCATGCAGTTGTGATGAAGGATAAAGAAATTTGTGCTAGTTTTGCTGTTGTACCTCAAACTGTAAAAGTTAGAGCCACAGTGCATGATGAGTGCTTAGTTAAGATGGAAAAGGCATTACATTTGTACAATAAGATGTTTTGAGAGAGTGAGACCACATTCACATGACTTTCATTACAGAATACTGTTATAATTGTTCTATTTTATTATTAGTCATTGTTACTAATCTCTTACTGTACCTAATTATAAATTAAGCTTTATCATAGGTATGGATGTGTAGGAAAACATATAGCATATATAGGGCTTGGTACTGTCTTCAGTTTAAGGAATCCACTGGGAATCTTGGGGGTACTACTGTACAGTTCAGATTTTCCTTCCTCAGTACTGGTTTCTGCTCCCATAAGTTGTGATTCACTGTCTCTGCTTGTCTGTATATCTAATTTGAGGGGCAGAAATTTTCTCTGTGACCTCAGTTCTCTGGTGGATAAAAGAGTTGATTTTCAGTTTGAATAAACTGATTTTCAGTTGGGTTTTCTTTTTACTTGTTAGGAAAGAGTTAGATGCCAGACTGGAAGCCAGAAATCAATGATTTTTTTTTTAAAGAAATTTCACCATTTTTGCTGGGGAGTGTGTTTACAGAGATTCTCATACTGTCATGCTTGAAGTTGTCATTCCACTTCATTTTGCATTATTGCCAAGTTTAATGTTTTATTGTATAGATATACTACATTTCATTAATGCATTTACCAGTTGATTGACAGTGGATTGTTCCCACTTTTGGGATATTGTAAATAATGCTGCTATGAATATTTATGTACATAGGTTGCTTTTACATTCTGTTGATGGTGTTCCTGAAAGTACAAAAGTTTTCAGTTTTGATGAAGTTCAACTTGTCATTCTTCTTTTCTTTCACTTGTGGTTTTTAGTGTCCTATGTAAGAAAAAAAATAGCTTAACCCAATATCCTGAAGGTATACATCTGTGTTTTAAGAGTTTTAAACTTCTAACTTTTACATTTAGTCTATAATCTTGAGTTAATTTTTTGTATATGCTATCAGACAGGTACTGAGCTTCAGTTTTTTGCCTGTAGCTATCTAGCTGTCCTAGCACCAGTTGTTGAAAAAAACAATGTTTCCCCATTGAATTATCTGGGCATATTTGTCCAAAATCAGATGGCCAGAAATTTTGATTTTATGTATAATCGATTAGTTCTGTTCAATTGATCTATATCTAGTCTTGTGCTAGTACCACAGTATGTTAATTATTGTAGCTTTGTAGTAAGTTTTGATATTGGGAAATATGACTCCTTCAACTTTGCTGCTCTTTTTCAAGAATGTTTTGGCTATTCTAGGTCCTTTTCATTCCTGTTATGTATTGTAGAATCACCTTGTCAATTTATACAAAAAAGAAAAAAGACAGCTGTGATTTTCATAAGAATTGCAATGATTCTACAGATTAATTTGGGGAGTATTACATCCATGGGTTGGAAGATTCCCTGGAGAAGCAAATGGCAACCCACTCCAGTATCCTTGCCTGGAAAATCTCAGGGACAGAGGAGCCTGGTGGGCTGCAGTCCATGGGGTCACAAAGAGTCAGGCACAACTGAGCGACTAACACTTACTTACTTACATGTAACAATATTACGTCTTCTGGTATATGAGCATAGACTGTCTTCTCATTTATTATATCTTCTTTGATTTAACAGTGCTTTGTAGTTTTCAGAATATGAAAGTTTACTTCTTTTGTTAAGGTTATTCCCAAGTATTTTATTCTTTTTGATGTGCTTATATATAGAAGTGTTTTCTGAATTTCATTTTCAGACGGCTCATGCTAGTGTATACAGCAGGTTTTTGTTTATTCATCTTCTATCAACTGGGTCAGGGCTATCTCTACTGGTCAATTCCAGTTCTGCCTCTAACAGCAGCAATCTAGGTATGGGTTTACTCAACCACTTCCTAAAACTAGTAGTAGCCATTGCTGGCCAGGTACATTTTTCTTTTTGGAATTTTATTGACATATAGTTGATTTACAATGTTGTGTTGGTTTCAGGTATACAGCAAAGTGAATCAGTTATACATATACATATATCTACTCTTTTTTAGATTCTTTTTCTATATAAGCCATTACAGAGAATTGTAGAGAGTTCCCTGTGCTATAGAGTAGGTCCTTATTATCTATATTACATATGGTGTTTTGTACATGTCAATCCTGATCTCCCAATTTATCCCTCTCCTTCTTAATAATGATTACCTACTGACTTTAAATGTTATACTGAAATTTCTATTGCCTATTCCATTGCCTGCTGCTCTCTTTTTACTTTTTGTGTTAAAGACACTAGCATTACTATTCAAACTTCCACCTCTCCTGCCCATTTTTTAAGCCTCAACTTCTGTATTTCTATAGTGTCAAGATCTATCGTATTTATATTTTGTTCTGCAAGGATTCAAAATCAAGAGATCTGGGTTAAAATCATATTTGCAATGCCATTTCCTTCTCCAGGGGATCTTCCCGACCCAAGGATTGAACCTGGGTCTCCCGCATTGGAGGCAGACGCTTTAACCTCTGAGCCACCAGGGAAGCCCATATAATATAATTCTGCCAGGCCTCAGTAGCAAGTTTGATTTATTTAGTTTTGGCCATACGGGGTCTTCACTGCTGCACATGGGCTTTCGCTAGTTGCAGCAAGTGGGGTCCACTCTCTAGTTGCAGTGTGCAGACTTTTCATTGTGGTGGTGTCTCCTGTTGCAGAACATGGGCTCTAGATGTGCAGGCCTCAGTAGCTGTGGCACATGAGTTCTAGTGAAGTCGCTCTGTCATGTATGACTCTTTGCAACCCCACACAAGCTCTAGAGTGCAGGCTCAATAGTTGTGGTGCATGGACTTAGTTGCCCTGCAGCATGTGGAATCTTCCCAAAGCAGGGATCGAATCCATGTCCCCTGTGTTGGCAGGTGGATTCTTAACCACTGGACCAACAGGGACGTCCTGGCCAGGTGCATTTTTAAGCAGTCTGAATATTTCATGAGACCACAGTATGAGCCCATGTGCCCTACTTCCTGGTCAGAGGCAGACTTGTGCCTGTACCTCCATGATCTGAAGGTCAGTGTGGCAGTGGGGGAACTCAGAGAAGTCACAACCTCTCTGGAAATGAGAACATTTGTCAGAGGAAAAGGTAGACTAGCTGGCTTCTTCAGCCCTCCTAGGTCCAAGAGCTTCACTGTGTGCTTCAGTGAAGACCCTTTATCCAGTAAGTGAATGTTAAAAATGTGAGCCAGGCTGGCTGTCAGAAAGTTCCAAGTGATTAACAGGTTGCCCTTTCTATTCCTGAATAGGTTGCCTTATGATTCACATGGTCAGTTTTATGTCTGTTGTACAAGTCTGAGAGAAGACTTTTTCTCTGAAATCAAGTGTTAGTAGCAGTACTAGATATTGAAATCTATTGAAAAACAGTTTGGTTCTGGTATATGAATGAATCTTCAGAATAATGGAAAATAAGAGTCCCAAAACAAAAAGAGGGTGGAACGAATTGAGAGAGTAGCATTGAAACAATTGAGAGAGTAGCATTATCAGATGTAAAATAGATAGCCAGTGGGAATTTGCTGTATGACTCAGGGAGCTCAAACCTGGTGCTCTGTGACAATCCAGAGGGGTAGCATGGGATGGAAGGTGAGAGGGAGGCTCAAGAGGGAGAGGACATATGTATACCTATGGCTGATTCATGTTGATGTATGGCAGAAACCAACAAAACACTGTAAAGCAATTATCCTTCAATTAAAAATAAAATTTTTAAAAAAGAGTCCCAAAACAGACCCCAATGCATGAGGAGATTTAGTAGATGAAGTAAGTGACATTTCAGAGCCCTATGAGATGGTTATTTAACATATAGTGATGGATCAAGTAGTTACCCATTTGAAAAAAATAAAGTGAAATCCCAATTTGCATCAAAATAAATTCCAGATGGTTCAAAGATTGAAATTTTAAAAAGTCAAAACATGAAAATAAGTATCCATGGGAGAATTTACTTTTATAATCTTGCCATGAAAGCAAGTTTTCTAAGACATACATAAAGCCCATCAAACTTAAAGAAAAAAAATAGTAATCATTTGACAACATATAACTTAAAATTTCTACAAAGCAAAATGTACCACAAATAATGTCCAAAAAATGATAAAAAAAAAAAAAAAAGCAGGGGAGGAGGGGCTTTTGGAACCTAATAAATGTGGACTAGCATATGTATAACAACAAAAAGCTAATTTACTTAATGAATTAAGAATTCCCATAAATCAGAGGCCGAAGAGCCGAGAAAGGGAAAGAGGAGCAAAGTTCAAAGAAAAAGAGAAAAAAAATGAAACATCTGTAAAGATGCTTAATCTTTCTCATGGGCAAATTTAAACAGTGAAATATCAAATTATATCAGATTAGCCAATATCAAGAGATTTGATAGTTCTGTGTTGGCAATGGCACTCCACTCCAGTACTCTTGCCTGGAAAATCCCGTGGACAGAGGAGCCTGGTGGGCTGCAGTCCATGGGGTCGCTAAGGGTCAGACACGACTGAGCGACTTCACTTTCACTTTTCACTTTCATGCAGTGGAGAAGGAAATGGCAACCCACTCCAGTGTTCTAGCCTGGAGAATCCCAGGGACGGGGGAGCCTGGTGGGCTGCCGTCTATGGGGTCGCACAGAGTCAGACACGACGAAAGTGACTTAGCAGGGTTGACAGGATTTCTGGGGGGAGAGGGGTGCGGAAAACCAGTGCTCCAGTATGCTGTTAGTAGGCATGTCACTTGGTATAGCTCCTTTGTTTGGAGGACTATTTTGCAATAGCTATCAAAATTACAAATGTATATAACTTTTGAGGTAACAACTTCATTTCTAAGAGTACACAGATTAGAAATAAACATATGCTTAAATTATTCATTGCAATATTGTTTGTAATAGTAAACACTAGGAAATTACCTGAATGTCTTTCATTCAAGATGCCATAAATAAAATATGGTACATGGAAAAGGTCAGTTTTCATTCCAGTCCCAAAGGAAGGGCAATGACAAAGAATATTCAAACTACCATACAATTGTGCTCAGTTCATATGCTAACTAGGTTATGTTCAAAATCCTTCAAGCTAGGCTTCAGCAGTACATGAACCAAGAACTTCCAGATGTTCAGTCTGGGTTTAGAAAAGGCAGAGGAACCAGAGATCAAATTGCCAACAGTCGTTGGATCTTGGAGAAAGCAAGGGAATTCCAGAAAAACATCGACTTCTGCTTCATTGACTATGCTAAAGCCTTTGACTCTGTGGATCACAACAAACTGTGGAAAATGCTTAAAGAAATGGGAATACCAGACCACCTTACCTGTCTCCAGAGAAATCTGTACTCAGGTCAAGAAGCAACAGTTAGAACCAGATATGGAATAACTGACTGGTTCAAAATTGGGAAAGGAGTTATTTTTCCAAAATTGGGAAAGCTGTATATTGTCACCCTGCTTATTTAACTTCTATGCAAAGAACATCATGTGAAATGCTGGGCTGGATGAATCATGAGCTGGAATCAAGATTGCCAGTAGAAATATCAACAACCTCAGATATGAAGATGATACCACTCTAATGGCCAAAAGCAAAGAGGATCTAGAGAGTCTCTTGATGAGGGTGAAAGAGGAGAGTGAAAAAAACTGACTCAAAACTGAACATTCAACAAACTAAGATCATGGCATCTGGTCCCATCACTTCATTGCAAATAGAAGGGGAAGAAGTGGAAGCCATGATAGATTTTGTTCTGGGGGCTCCAAAATCACAGTGAACCATGACTGTAGCCTTGAAATTAAAAGACTCTTGCTCCCTGGAAGGAAAGCTGTGACAAATCTGGACAGTGTTTTAAAAAGTAGAGACATCACTTTGATGACAGGAGTGCGTCTGGTCAACGCATGTTTTTTCCAGTAGTCATGTATAGATGTGAGAGTTGGACCATAAAGAAGGCTGAGCAGCAAAGAATTGATGCTTTTGAACTGTGGGGCTAGAGAAGACTCTTGAGAGTCCCTTGGACAGCAAGGCGATCAAACCAGTCAATCCCAAAGGAAATTGACCCTGAGTATCCATTGGAAGGACTGATGTTAAAGCTGAAGCTTTGGCTACTTGATGTGAAGAGCCACCTCACTGGAAAAGACTCTGACGCTGGGAGAGATTGAAGGCAAAAGGAGAGGGGGGCAGCAGAGGATGAGACAGTTGACTCAATGGACATGAATTTGAGCAAATTCCAAGAGACAGCAGAGGACAGAGGAGCCTGGCATGCTGCAGTCCATGGGCTTGCAGAATCGGACAAGACTTAGCAACTGAACAACAACAACTTGCTTACAGTATAATGCTCTCCAGGTAGGGTTAAAAGATAATGAGTTATTTCTATTATGTGTTGATATGGAAATATCAATGCAATATGTCTCTCTCTATGCCTAGAAATTTAAGGTGGTGGTCCCTGGTGTGATATTGGGCATCTGAAGAAAGAAGTTAAGTGTATCCTACAACCTTCTTGACTGTAATAATTCTAATAGCTTTTTAGTGGTTTCTTTAGGATTTTCTATGTATGAAATCATGTCATCTGCAAATAGAGATAGTTTCACTGTTTCCTTTCCAATCTGAATGCCTTTTGTTTCTTTCCTTTTTTTCTTTCCTCCCTCCCTTTGCTTCTTTCCTTTTTTTCTTTCCTCCCTCCCTTTGCTTCTTTCATTTCTTTTATTCTTTCCTTCCCTCCTATTCTCTCCCTCCCTTCCCTCCTTCCTTCCTTCTTCCTCTCTTCCTTCCTTTTCCTTCCTTCCTTTCTTTTTTTTCTTTCTCTCTCCTGACATGTTGAATAGATAGAAATGGTGAGAGCAAACATATTTCCTCATATTAGGGGAAAAGCTTTCACTGTTGATGAAACATTAGTTATGATGTTACTTGTGGTATTTTTATAGGAACCCCTTATCTGGTTTAGGAAATTTCCTTCTATTCCTAGTATATTGAGTGATTTTTTTTTGCATTTTTAAATTATTTATAAAGTTATATAGAAAGAACACATCTGAGTATCATTCTATTGGTGATGACAGTTGAACAATACTCATAAAATATAACTGTTCTTGAATAATAATCAAAGTTTATAATTATACAGTATGTAGAAGTATAGAACAAAACACAGTTATTAGAGGACAGTGGCCCTGCAATATTGTGTTGGCCTCTGCCACACATCAACAGGAATCAGCCACAGGTATACATTTGTCCCTCCCTCCTAAAACCCCTCCTATCTCTCACCTGATCCCACCCCTCTAGGTTGTCACAGAACACTGGGTTGAGCTCCCTTTGTCACACTTGCTGTTTATTTTACATATGGTAGTGTGTATGTTTCTATGCTATTCTCTCAGTTTGCCCCACTCTTTCCTCCCCCCACTGTGTCCACAAGTCTGTTCTCTATGTCTTTGTCTTTGCTGCTACCCTGCAAATAGGTTCGTCAGTACCATCTTTCTAGATTCCGTATGTATGCATTAATATACAATATTTGTCTTTCTCTTTCTAACTTACTTCACTCTATATAATAGGCTCCAGGTTCATCCACCTAATTAGAACTAACTCAAATGTGTTTCTTTTTTATAGCTGAGTAATATTCCATTGAGCATATGTACCAAAATTTCTGTATCCATTCATCTGTCAATTGACATCTAGGTTGCTTCCATGTCCTAGCTATTGTGAATAGTGCTGCAATGAACATTGGGGTACATGTGTCTCTTTCAATTATGGTTTTCTCAGGGTATATAGTAGTAGGATTGTTGGGTCATGTGGTAGTTGTATTCCTGGTTTTTTAAGGAAGCTCCATACTGTTCTTCATAGTGGCTGTATCAGTTTACATTCCCACCAACAGTGCCAGGGGGTTCCCTTTTGTCTATACCCTCTCCAGCATTTATTGTTTGTAGATTTTGTTAATGATGACCATTCTGACAATGAGGTGATACCTTATTGTAGTTTTGATTTGCATTTCTCTAGTAATGAGTGACCTTGAGCATCTTTTCATGTGTTTGTTGACCATCTGTATGTCTTCTTTGGAGAAATGTCTGTTTAGATCCTTTGCCCATTTTTTGATTGGGTTGTTTGTTTTCTGGTATTGAGTTACATGAGCTGCTTGTATATTTGAGAAATTAATCCTTTGTCAGTTGTTTCATTTGCAATTATTTTCTCCCATTCTAAGGGTTGTGTTTTAATCTTGTTGATTATTTCCTTTGCTGTGCAAAAGTTTTTAAATTTAATTAAGTCCCATTTATTTACTTTTGTTTTTATTTCTATTACTCTAGGAAGTGCATCAAAGAGGATCTTGCTGTGATGTATGTCAAAGAGTACACCGCCTGTTTTCCTCTCAGAACTCAGTAATTTCTGGCCTTACATTTAAATCTTTAATCCATTTTGAGTTTATTTTTGTGTGTGGTTTTAGAAAGTGTTCTAGTTTCCTTCTTTTGCATGTAGCTATCCAGTTTTCCCAGCACCACTTATTGAAGAGGCTATCTTCTCTCCAATGTATATTCTTGCCTCCTTTGTCAAAGATAAGGTGCCCATAGGTGCATGGGTTTATCTCTTGGCTTTCTATCTTGTTCCATTGGTCTGTATTTCTGGTTTTGTGCCAATACTGTACTGTTTTAGTGACTGTAGCTGTGTAGTATAGCCTGATGTCAGAATGGTTGGTTCCTCCAGCTCATATTGAGTGATTTTTTCAGAGTCACAATAGGGTGTTAGATTTTGTCAAATGCTTCTTCTGAATCTATTGAAATAGTCATGTTGTTTTTCTCCTTTAATGATTTCAATAAATTTTCAGATGCTAAAGCAACTTTAAATTCTTGGGTAAATCCCACATGTTCATGGCATATCATTCTTTTTATATGTTAATGAGTTGGATCTGCCAATGTTTTGTTGACTTTTGAATCTATATTCAAAGGGCTTTGTAGTTTTCTTTTCTTATGATGCTTTTATCTGACTTTGATATTGAGATAATGATGGCCTCACAAATGAGTTTGAAAGTGTTTTTTTTCTCCTCTGTTTTTCGGAAGAGTTTGTGAAGGTCTTGATTTTTCTTTGGTATTTCCTGTGGTCATGTATNTGTTTTGTTGACTTTTGAATCTATATTCAAAGGGCTTTGTAGTTTTCTTTTCTTATGATGCTTTTATCTGACTTTGATATTGAGATAATGATGGCCTCACAAATGAGTTTGAAAGTGTTTTTTTTCTCCTCTGTTTTTCGGAAGAGTTTGTGAAGGTCTTGATTTTTCTTTGGTATTTCCTGTGGTCATGTATGGATGTGAGAGTTGGACCGTGAAGAAGGCTGAGTGCCAAAGAATTGATGCTTTTGAACTGTGGTGTTGGAGAAGACTCTTGGGAGTCCCTTGGACTGCAAGGAGATCCAACCAGTCCATTCTGAAGGAGATCAACCCTGGGATTTCTTTGGAAGGAATGATGCTAAAGCTGAAACTCCAGTACTTTGGCCACCTCATGCGAAGAGTTGACTCATTGGGAAAGACTGATGCTGGGAGGGAATGGGGGCAGGAGGAGAAGGGGACGACTGAGGATGAGATGGCTGGATGGCCACGGACTCGATGGACATGAGTCTGAGTGAACTCCGGGAGTTGGTGATGGACAGGGAGGCCTGGCATGCTGCGATGCATGGGGTCGCAAAGAGTTGGACATGACTAAGCAACTGAACTGATTTTTCTTCAGATGTTTTGTAGAATTCATCAATGAAGCTATTTGGGCTTGGACTTTTTTGTAGGAAGTTTTAAAATTATTAATTCAATCTCTTGTTATAAGTCTTTTCAGATTTTCTATTACTTCTTAGGTCAGCTTTAAAACTTTTTTTTTGAGGGGGGGGCGCGCAGAGGCGGCTGTGCTAGGTCTTCATTGCTGCACAAGCTTTTCTCTAGTTGCCCAGAATGGGTGTTGCTCTCCAGTTTTGCGGGCTTCTTGTTGTGGTGGCTTCTCTCGCTGTGGAGCACAGGCTCTAGGGCATGCAGATTTCAGTAGTTAGGGTGCATGGGCTTAGTTGCTCCATGGCATGTGGGATCTTCCTGGACCAGGGATTGTACCCGTGTCTCCTGCATTAGCAGGTGGACTACTGAGCCACCAGGGAAGTCCTAAAACTTTTTTTTCTAGAATTTGTTCATTTCATTTAGGTTATTTAATTCACCATACAATTATTCATAGTATTCTCTTATTTTTCCTTTTTATTTCTATTAGAGCAGCAGTGGTGATCTTTTCTAATTTTCTCTCCATCAGTCTACCTAAGGATTTGTCCATTTTGTTGATTTTTTTCCAAGTAACCAGCTTCTGAATGTGTTGACTTTTCTCTTATTGCTTTTCTTTTCTCTACTTCATGTGCCTCCTCTCCAGTCTTTATTATTTCCTTCCTTCTGATTGCTGTCAGTTTAGTTTTCTTTCTAAGAGGTTCCTTAAGCCATTTTTGCTTTTTGTTCCCCTGTTTCTCTTTTACAGCCTTCTTTTGCAATAAATATTTCTTAGTGTAGCATTTCAATTTCTTTAATGATTTTTAAACTATATTTTCTTAGTACTAAGTTAATTTCAGTAGATACAGAAAATTCTTTTTATATGACTTCCCCTCCCATTTTTGTGCTATTATTGTTGTGCATGTTATGTGCATATATGTTACAAATCCCACCATATATGGTTACAATTATTGCTTTATATAATCTTATGTCTTTTAAAGAAGCTCATAGAAGAAAGTAAGTAAGTGTTAGCCACTCAGTCATGCCTAACTCTTTGCGACCCCATGAACTGCAGCCCACCAGGCTCCTCTGTCCATGAGATTTTCCAAGCAAGGATACTGGAGTGGGTTGCCATTT
>SJYX01021974.1:0-20708 GCA_006410675.1 Oreotragus oreotragus
GAGTATATCTTTCCTTTTCTCCTTTGCTTTTCACTTCCCTTCTTTTCACAGCTATTTGTAAGGCCTCCTGGGTAAGTATATGTTGAACTTCTAAGAAATTGCCAAACTCTTCCAAAAGTCTTGCATTGCAGACATTTCACTATTAGTTTATGAGTGTTCTAGTTCTTTTGCATTCTTGTCAATCTTGATTTGATCATTTAAAAATTTTTAGTTATTCTAATAGTTTTATAGTGCTTTATCATGATTTTTAATTTATCCTTCCCTACTAACTAATGTTTAATGTATTTGTCATTCATATATTTCTTTGATGAAATACTTGTACATATATTTTGCACATTTTAAAAGTGAAAACTCAATTTTAAAAGAGGAAAATATTTGCACAAATATTGAAGGCAATTTTTATATTCTAAACATATTAAACATATATCAGATATACACCTAGTAAATATTTTCTTAGTCTTTAGCTTATCTTTTTCACTTTCTAAAGTTTCAAAAAGTAGAAGTACTTAATTTTTATTAAACCCAGTTTAATCATTTTTCTCCTATGAGTCATGCTTTTGATATTGTATATGGGAAATTTTGCCCTGTTAAAAATCTTGAAGGATTGATTATATGTTTTCTTTCACAAGTTTTATAGTTTTAGGCTTTGCATTTAAGTCTGTTATTCATTTTGAGTTAATTTTTGCAAATTGTATAAAGTGTTACTCGAAGTTTGGTTGCTTTTTATTTATTTATTTGTTTGTTTTGCCGATTGATATCCATTTATTGAAAATGATGCTCTTTCTGGATTGCGATACCTTGTAGTTTTGGTGGAAATTATCTATTCATGCACAAGTGGTTTTACTTATGGAATTTCTATTTTGTTGATGTATGTCTATCTTAATTTACTTAATTTACATGTGATGATTCCTATAGTTTTTTGATATGTCCTACAATCTGGTGGGTTTCCCAAGTGGTAATCGTGGTAAGGAGCCCACCTGTCAATGGAGGAGATATAAGAGATGTGGGTTTGATCTCTGGATGAGAAAGATCCCCTGGAGGAGGGCATGGCAACCCACTCCTATATTCTTGCAGAATACAGGGACAGAGGAGCTTGGTGGGCTGTAGTCCATGGGGTCGCTCAGAGTTGGACACGACTGAAGTAACTTAGCATGCATGCATGCAAAACCAGGTAGTGTGATTTCTTCCACTTTGTTGCTCTTTTGGATAATCTTCGGTCTTTTCCAGATGAATGTTTAGAATCATTTTGTAAGTTGCTAAAAAATAAAGACTACTAGGAATTTTACATATTTATTGCAATTTTCATTCGCTTTTTAATTTTATGTTTGTTTTAGGTAACAGAACTTATTGAATCTTCCTAGGTTTTAAAAAGAATCTAGCTGTAGAACTCATTTCAAAATAAACTTTGTACAGATAAATAATGTGTTAAAAACATAACGATTTTGACCGAGAGATGGTGGGATCTGGAAAACTTTCTACTCTGTGTATAAATCCTATAAATCAATATTATTAAGACTTTGAAAGAAACTTTTTCTTTTTTTTTTCAGCTAGATTTACCCAGTTTTAACCTTTAATCTCTTCTTTTTTTTTTTTCTGCCTGAAGTATACTCTTTAATATTTTCCTTAGTGTGGTCTTCTGATGGAAAATTCTTTCAAGTTCCATTTCTTAGAAAAATCACTTTATTTTTTCTTCATTTTTGGAGATTTTTTGCTGAAAATAGAATGTGAAATTGGCAGTTATTTTATGACTTTTTGGCTTTGTTTCAACTGTAAAGTCAGCTATCTGTCTTGTTGTTACTCCTTTGTTCCTCCTTTGAAAGTAATAAGACTTCTTTTTTTCCTAGATATTTCTAAGATTTTTCTCTTTGTATTTGGTTTTTAAAGTGTGGTCTTCTGATGGAAAATTCTTTCAAGTTCCATTTCTTAGAAAAATCACTTTATTTTTTCTTCATTTTTGGAGATTTTTTGCTGAAAATAGAATGTGAAATTGGCAGTTATTTTATGACTTTTTGGCTTTGTTTCAACTGTAAAGTCAGCTATCTGTCTTGTTGTTACTCCTTTGTTCCTCCTTTGAAAGTAATCAGACTTCTTTTTTTCCTAGATATTTCTAAGATTTTTCTCTTTGTATTTGGTTTTTAAAACTTTTACTATTATTTGCCCCCAATTTATTTTTAAATTTTTGACTTGTAGTTCTTCTCAAAATTAAGACTTGCCTTCTTTAGTTTGGGAAAAAATTTAATCATTAATTTATCAAATATTGTTCCTGATGAATTCTCTTTATCCTGGCCTTCTGAAACTCTAGTTACTTATAAGTTAGAACATTTTATAATGTCCTAAATGTCTTCTGTCTTGTTTTCTGTATTTGACTTCACTTTGTTTTGTCTTGTGTCCATTTGAATATTTTATCTTGCTTTTATTTTCCTAGTCACCAATTCTCTTTTGCTCATTCTTGGAGCTCTTAATTTCAGTTACTTCATTTGTCATTTCTAAAAACTTCAGTGGATTCTTTTTTATAGTTTGCAGTTCTCTGCCAAAATCTTCATATTATTGTTTGAGTTCTTGAACATTTCAATCATAATATTGATTATGATGCAAATTGGCCACATTTTAAGTTTACTATACACTTGGGCTAGCTATTGTTTTATTGATGTCTAGTCTTGTGCCAAATTCATCTGAATTAAAACTAACTTTATTTTTTTTAATTTTTTTAAAAAATTTTTTATTTTATTTTTTTAATATATTTTTTTAATTTTATTTTTATTTTTTTTGTATTTATTTTTTTACACGAACTCCCAAACATGAACCCCCTTCCCACCTCCCACCTCCCAGCCCACATGATGTGTGCTGATATCTAGTAAGACAGTTTCTTACTAATTTGTTAATTACATATACAAAGTAGTATCTTTCTCATTCAGGAACATGGTGTATATTTTGCATTTTTTTAGTTGTCTTTTGTGACTCTTAGTAGAGTTTCTTAGAGATTCTATATATTTTTAGGAGGTCATTTCCTAGTTGTTATATCTTTTTTGTGAATATTGTAAGTGCATTACTTTTTTATTGCATTTTTTTCAAGACCAGTCTCAGAAAAATTAATGAGCACAGTTGAAGTAGTACTTTTTCCTTTCAGCTCTATTGAAGTATAATTGATACAAAGCATTCTGTAAGTTTAAATGTATACCATAATAACTTAAATGTATTATGAAGTGGTTACCACAAGTTTAATTAATATCCATAAGCCTATATAGACACAAAAATGCTTTTTTTTTTCCTTTGAGATGGGAACTTTTAGGATTATTCTCTTATACACTTTCAAATCATTGTATTTTTTAAATATTGAAAGTATATGCGAAAGCTAGTGATTGAACTAGATCTATATATGTCAGCTTTGTTTATCTTTTCAAAACATCAGTTCTAAGATTTACTGGGCTTCCCTGGTGGCTCAGATGGTAAAGAATCTGCCTGCAATGTGGGAAACTCAGGTCTGATCCCTGGGTGGGGAAGATCTCCTGGAGAAGGAAATGGCAACCCACTCCAGTATTCTTGTCTGGAGAATTCCATAGACGGATGAGCCTGATGGGCTACAGTCTGCAAGGTCACAGAGTCGAACGTGACTGAGTAACACACACATATGTATTGGTAGTTAAACAGCTAGCTTCCCAATATACTTGCAATATTTAAACAATACAATGATTTGCAAGTTCTCAGGAGAATAGGTCCTAAAAGTTCCCATCTCAAGGGAGAAAAAATTATATATTTTAGTAGGACTTCCCTGGTGCCTCAGACAGTAAAGCATCTGCCTGCAATGCCGGAGACCTGGGTTAGAGTTCTGTGTTGGAAACATGCCCTGAAGGAGGATATGGCAACCCACTCCAGTATTCTTGCCTGCAGAATCCCCATGGAGAGAGGAGACTGAAGGCTACAGTCCATGGGGTTGCAAAGAGTCAGACAGGACTGAGTGACTAACACGCACTTTCACTTTATTTTAAAATGCAAAAACTAAAAACCATTCAATATAAATCTACACATTTTAGGAAAAAACTATTGGGAAAACTCTTCTATGAGCAAATAAAATGAAAATATTCTCTGTGTTTGGATATATTACATTAGTTTTACATGAATTTTTTATTGATGTAGTCACTAATTCATGTCCAATTCTTTGCAGCCCCATTGACTGTAGCCTGCCAGGCTCCTCTGCCCATGGGATTTCCAGGGCAAGAATATGAAAGTAGGTTGTCATTTCCTTCTCCCAGGAATCTTCCTGACCCGGTGATCGAACTCATGTCTCCTGCATTGGCAGGTGGATTCTTTACCACCGAGCCACTAGGGAAGCCCTAAAGTAGTCTATACTGCTTATGAATTGCCTTTTAATGTCTGGTTTTACATCTTGAGACTATACTACTTCGTTCTCCCTATTTTCTTGTCATTTGAGCTTATTTTTGTCATTTACAGTCCCTTTAGTTGTTTAGTAGAAAATTTACAGAAGAAACTAGCCATCTTTTACTAAAATTTACCTCAAGCCATTAATCTTATTTACAGAAAGCCAATATCCTTATTGACCTTCATTTCTTTAAGTGTCAATGTGGGTAGATGAACTTCCTTTTGAGGAAACATCAATAATATTAATAGCAATAAGAATCAGTTTTTATTGCTATCTTCTAAAAGCATAAATGAGACAGGAAATAATCTAGGCATTGGGTTTGAAAAAATTGTGTCACCGATTCAAAGTTAGATTGACTAGTGTTTTTTACTTGAACTTAGATTTATAAAACATTTTGAATGTAGTGTTCTCAATAAGTAAGCATCTCACTGTTTTGTTTTTTATAATATATACACAAAATCCTGGTAACCCATCCTAATTTCATATTTGTAAATGATATGCTTTTTGTTTTAGGAACATATATTCTAAGTATAGCTCTCTATGTAGCAAATACAAATGTGCAGTCTATACAGCAGCCTAGGAATATTTGGAATATGAGTATATATACTGAATTCCAAATAACATCACACAAACAATGTAACTTTTCATTGTCTTTTTTTTTTTTTTTAGTTATGGAAAGGTTAAGATTACATCTTTGAATCAGTTCAAGTTTTGAATCTGTCACTGAATTATTAATTCAGAATAAAGTTAAAAATCAACTCACATTTCCCCTCTGTAGTCAACATTGTCCTTATTAGTCACTAAATAACAACAGCATTTGTTTTCTTGTGTATTTGTAATATGGATGATATATTTTTCCTTAGTTTAAAAGGAGAGAATTGTCAGAATGAAAACTATTATAAAGAACACTAAATATCCAATTCCAAATGATTATTCTCCTAAAAATATTTCTTAATGCACAAGAACTTTGGATAAATCAGCTCTTCAGTATAGAAATAGATTTTTATTTAGAAGCAACCGCCTCCTATAGGAGGTCCCATAGGGCTGTTATTTCTAATGCTACTGCCTACGCCAGAGGCTGCCCAGCTGACTCACCATTACTTATCAGGTTAACTGCTATTTTTTACAGAGTTAAAAGGTGATATAAAAGCAAAGTGAGACATACTAGATTCTTCCAGTGTTGTTGAAATACGTAACAATTAAAGGTCCTTGACAGAAAAATCTTTTTGATTGAATTACTTTACTTATATTAAATAATAGTATTTCCACAAACACATATAACTCAATGTTTTCTGTTTTTAGTGATTTTGATACTTATAAGTTCTAAAAGTCAAGTTTATCACCACCTTTCAAGTATTTGCCTTTATTTTTCTCTTCTGACTTCCTTTTTTGATTTTCATACTTGAGACTAGAATTTTTATAACAGTTGAAAATGTATTACTTTAAAGAATGAGGCAGATTAAACAATGTTCCAAGAATTGCTTCAGTTATGGTATAGTGAGCCCTGATCCTTAAGGTGCTTCCTCTGGTTGTGGGCAATCTTGCCAGCTGTGGCTCACAGATGCCAGCTCTGAGTGAGGGAGCTATCCAGCCCAAGTTTGTGCCCTTTTGCTGACATTCAGTAACTGAGGTGAATGTTGGAGAATGTTTTATGCCATATTCACATTATGCATTTCTTGACTTTAGCAAATGTCTAGCTCATTGCCCAACTTGTATCTCAATGTGGATTTATGTTCATATTTTAAACACATTTTGAGAAAGTATAAAAGTTTTGCCAGTTTAAATACAAAACCAAAGACATGATCCATGAAATAAATAATAAGGAAGAGTTTATTAAAATTAGAAATTTCTGTTTTGAGAAAGACAAACTCAAGAAAGTGAGAATAAGTTCAGTTCAGTTCAGTCGTTCAGTCATGTCCGACTCTTTGCAACCCCATGAATCGCAGCATGCCAGGCCTCCCTGTCCATCAAGATACGTCAAAAGTCTGGGATAAAATGCCTGCAAAAAATACATCTGATAAAGAATTGGTATCCAAAATATACAGAGAAATTATAAAACTAAACAATAAGAAAACAAGTTGATTTTTAAAAAACAGACAAAAGACTTTAACAGACACTTCACCAAAGTAAATATACTGATAACAAATAAGTGTCTGAAAGATATGTTGCATCACATGTCATCAGGGAAATGCAAGATAAAACAAGAAGGGGCCTTCAGTACCCTCCTAAGTTAAGTTAAGTTAAGTCGCTCGCTCAGTCGTATCCGACTCTTTGCGACCCCGTGGACTGTAGCCCACCAGGCTCCTCTGTCCATGGGATTCTCCAGGCAAGAATACTGGAGTGGGTTGCCATTTCCTTCTCCAGGGGATCTTCCCAACCCAGGGATCGAACCCAGGTCTCCCGCACTGCGGGCAGACGCTTTAACCTCTGAGCCACCAGGGAGTCAACAATAAGAAAACAAGTTGATTTTTAAAAAAACAGACAAAAGACTTTAACAGACACTTCACCAAAGTAAATATACTGATAACAAATAAGTGTCTGAAAGATATGTTGCATCACATGTCATCAGGGAAATGCAAGATAAAACAAGAAGGGGCCTTCAGTACCCTCCTAAGTTAAGTTAAGTTAAGTCGCTCGCTCAGTCGTATCCGACTCTTTGCGACCCCGTGGACTGTAGCCCACCAGGCTCCTCTGTCCATGGGATTCTCCAGGCAAGAATACTGGAGTGGGTTGCCATTTCCTTCTCCAGGGGATCTTCCCAACCCAGGGATCGAACCCAGGTCTCCCGCACTGCGGGCAGACGCTTTAACCTCTGAGCCACCAGGGAGTCAACAATAAGAAAACAAGTTGATTTTTAAAAAAACAGACAAAAGACTTTAACAGACACTTCACCAAAGTAAATATACTGATAACAAATAAGTGTCTGAAAGATATGTTGCATCACATGTCATCAGGGAAATGCAAGATAAAACAAGAAGGTGATACCACTACACACCCATCAGAATGGCTGAAGTGCAGGACACTGACAGCATCACATGTTGGCGAGGATGTGGAAAACAGGAACTCTCATTCATTTCTGGTCGGAATGCAAAATGGCAAAGCCGCTTTGGAAGATAATTTGGTTTCTTATAGAACTCAACATCCTCTTTGTACATGTGTGTTAGCTGCTCAGTTGTGTCTGACTATTTAGGAGCCCATGGACTGTAGCCCACCAGGGCTCCACTATCCATGGAATTCTCCAGGCAAGAATACCAGAGTGCATAAGCATTCCCTTCTCCAGGGAATCTTCCTGACCCAGGGATTGAATCCGGGTCTCCTGCATTGCAGGTGAATTCTTTACTGTCTGAGCCACCAGGGAAGTTGGGAAGTGATTGTTCTCATTAGCATTTACCCAAAGGAGTTAAAAACTTCTGTCCCCACAAAAATCTGAACATGGATGTTTATAACAACTTTGTTCATAACTGCCAAAGCTTGGAAGCAAACAAGGTGTCCTTCAATAGGTGAGCAGATAAGTAAATCGTAGTAATGGAGACATTGGAATATAACCCAGAGTTAAAAAGAAATTACCCATCACACCATGAAAGATGTGGAGAGAACTTGATTGCATATTAGTAAGTAAAAGAAGCCAATATGAAAAGACAACATATGATGTGATTTCAACTCTATATGGCATTCTAGAAAATGCAAAACTATGGAGGCGGTAAAACATTCATTCATTGCCAGGACTTGGGCAGTGGGAAGGGATGAATCGGTGGAGCACAGACAATTTTTAGGGCAGTAAAAGCACTCTGTAGGATATTGTAATGATGAATACATGTCACTATACATTTGCTCAAGCACATAGTCTGTATACTAAGAGTGAACTCCAATGCAAATCATGGAGTTGGATAATTATGATGTGTCAATGTAGATTTATTAATTTTAATAAATGCCCTTCTCTGGTGGAGGATGTTGATAATGGGGGAGGTTGTGCATGTGTAGATGCAGGGAGTATATGAAAAGTCTCTATCATCTCTTGTTAGTTTTGCTCTGAATCTAAAACTTCTCTAAAAGATAAGAACTATATAAAAAAGTTTGCTGACTCAGGCAAATGCACAGTTAATATGCTAAATTATATTAAAATTAATGTGGTAGAGTTTATTATAGAGATAAAATTTATTTTAAACTTTTGAAAATGACCTCAGTCATATGTATTATAGACTGCATAGTACATATAGTCATATGTTCTAAGAGCCTAAAGGGACTACTTAAATTTTTTGGTTACACTCTACTGTGGGACAGATTATTTGCTATTGTATTATTAAGGGATTTGCAAAGATCCCAAGATATAGGATAAGAATAATAGTTGATACTTATTGAGGTTTATATTTGTTGTTGCTTTTAATGTTCACAGCAATCTAATTAGGTGGGAGATATTATTTCCCATTCCACCCCCTACCATTTTAACAGATGAGGAAACTAGTATTTGTTAGTAGTTTCTGGGACTCGAATCTGGGACTGAAACTCAGAATGATCTGAAAGTAAAATGTCTGTTTTCAGCCACTGCAATATATGAATTTGAATATTAATAATCTGCAGAAATTTGTATGCATAAACTCACACCCTGTGATATACCCACATGTGGTACTTTCAGAGTTTATTTTTGAGAGGGAGACTAGACACAGCAGTTTATTTGGAAAATAAAGTGAGACCCTGAACCTTTACATGAAATTAAGACATTTGGGTTGATGTAGACTGTGGGAAGACTGTGGTATTGCTCTGTGTATGCACATGTGTATATGTGTATACATGCTGTATGTTTACACATACTCAAGCCTTCCCAAAGAACATGGTAGAGATACCTGATTACAAGGGTTTTAGATGCCATTGCTGGCATAAGTCTTAATTCTGTTACTTTAATCTAAGATTTGTTGATATATATATATATGTACACACACACACACATACACATAATCACACACATGCATGTGTGTGTGCTCAGGTGCTTCAGACTGCAAGGACCATAACATGCCAGTCTCCTCTGTCCATGGGATTTCCCAGGCAAGAATACTGGAATGGCTTCCCATTTCCTCCTCCAGGAGACCTTCCTGACCTAGGGTTTGAACTCATGTTTCCGGTGCCTCCTGCATTACAGGCAGATTCTTTACTGCTGAACCATCAAGGAAGCCTATATATTAATATATAATTAAATTCCCCCTTTAAAATGTTGAACTTGATGGATTTTGACAATTGTATACAGTTGTGTAACTGTCATCAAAATTCATCCTTTATGCGGTCCATATTTTCTCATCCCTGAACCAAGATACCCTCTGATCTACTTTCTGTCATTAGAGTTTGGCATTTACTAGAATTTCACATAAAAGGAACCTTGGATGGGAGGCAAGTTTGGGAGTGAATCAGTCAGTTCAGTCGTTCAGTCGTGTCCAACTCCCTGCGACCCCATGAATTGCAGCACACCAGGCCTCCCTGTCCATCACCAACTCCCGGAGTTCACCGAAACTCACGTCCATCGAGTCGGTGGTGCCATCCAGCCATCTCATCCTCTGTCGGCCCCTTTTCCTCCTGCTCCCAATCCCTCCCAGCATCAGAGTCTTTTCCAATGAGTCAACGCTTCGCGTGAGGTGGCCAAAGTACTGGAGTTTCAGCTTCAGCATCACTCCTTCCAAAGAAATTCTGATCTCCTTCAGAATGGACTGATTGGATCTCCTTGCAGTCCAAGGGAGGTGAATGGATACATGTATATGTATGGCTGAGTCTCTTTGCTCTTCACCTAAAACTATCACAATATCATCAGTTTGCTATCAGTTCAGTTCAGTCACTCAGTCCTGTCCAACTCTGCAATCCAATGGACTGCAGCATGTCAGGCCTCCCAGTTCATCACCAACTCCCAGTGCTTTCTCAAACTCATGTCCATCAAGTTGGTGATGCCATCCAACCATCTCATCCTCTGTCATCCCCTTCTCCCCCCACCTTCAATCTTTCCCAGCATCAGGGTCTTTTCAAATGAGTCACTTCTTCACATCAGGTGGCCAAAGTATTGGAGTTTCAGCTTCAACATCAGTCCTTCCAATGAATATACAGGATTGATTTCTTTTAGGATGGACTGACTGAATCTCCTTGCATCCAAGGGACTCTCAAGAGTCTTCTCCAACACCACAGTTCAAAAGCATCAATTCTTGAGCACTCAGCTCTCTTTATAGTCCAACTCTCACATGCATACATGACTACTGGAAAAACCATAGCCTTGAATAGATGGACCTTTGTTGGCAAAGTTATATCTATGCTTTTTAATATGCTGTCTAGGTTGGTCATAACTTTTCTTCCAAGGAACAAGCATCTTTTAATTTCATGGCTGCAGTCACCATCTGCAGTGATTTTGGAGCCCCAAATAAAGTCTGACACTGTTTCCACTGTTTCCCCATATATTTACCATGATGTGATGGGACTGGAGGCCATGATCTTTGTTTCCTGAATGTTGAGCTTTAAGCCAACTTTTTCACTCTCCTCTTTCACTTTCATCAAGAGGCTCTTTAGTTCTTCATCTGCTGCTGCTGCTAAGTAGCTTCAGTCATGTCTGACTCTCTGCAGCTCCATAGACGGCAGCCCACCAGCTCCTCTGTCCCTGGGATTCTCCAGGCAAGAACACTGGAGTGGGTTACCATTTCCTTCTCCAATGCATCAAAGTGAAAAGTGAAATTGAAGTCGATCAGTTGTGTCTGACTCTTTGTGATCCCATGGACTGCAGCCTACCAGGCTCCTCCCTCCATGGGATTTTCCACGCAAGAGTACTGGAGTGGATTGCCATTGCCTTCTCTGTAGTTCTTCTTCACTTTCTGTCAAAAGGATATCAGCATATCTGAGGTTATTGATATTTCTCCTGGCAATCTTGATTCCAGCTTGTGTTTCTTCCAGTCCAGAGTTTCTCATGATGTATTCTGCATATAAGTGAAATAAGCAGTGTAACAATATACAGCTTTGACGTACTCCTTTCCCTATTTGGAATCAGTCTGTTGTTCTGTGTCCAGTTCTAACTGCTGCTTCTTGACTTGCATACAGGTTTTTCAAGAGGCAGGTAGATTAGATCTTAATTGATTTCATTTTGCAATGCTTTATAATTTTCAGTGTATAAGTTGTTCACAACTTTTGTTGAAGTAATTTCTAAGAATTTTATTTCTAATAGATGTTTTTATAATTGAAAAATTTTAATTTTGGTTTTGAATTTTTAATTTCTTTATTGATTATTAAAATACCAGTTATTGCTTTTAAATTGACCTTTACTATGACCTTGATAATTTACTTTTTAATTCTGCTTGTTATTTTGTAGCTTCCTTAGAATTTTTACATATACCATCAAATTATATGAAATAATAGTTTTACTTATTCCTTTCCAATCTTGATGCCCTCAAATATAATTTTAAATAAAATGGAGAGATAAGATACTTCTTGCCTTTTTTCTTGATTTTAGACACAAAGTAATGAGAAATTTACCACTGAGTATATTCAGTTCAGTTCAGTTGCTCAGTTGTGTCCGACTCTTTGCGATCCCATGAATTGCAGCACGCCAGGCCTCCCTGTCCATCACCATCTCCCGGAGTTCACTCAGACTCATGTCCGACGAGTCAGTGATGCCATCCAGCCATCTCATCCTCGGTCATCCCCTTCTCCTCCTGCCCCCAATCCCTCTCAGCATCAAACTCTTTTCCAATGAGTCAACTCTTCACATGAGGTGGCCAAAGTACTGGAGTTTCAGCTTTAGCATCATTCCTTCCAAAGAAATCCCAGGGTTGATCTCCTTCAGAATGGACTGGTTGGATCTCCTTGCAGTCCAAGAGACTCTCAAGAGTCTTCTCCAACACCACAGTTCAAAAGCATCAATTCTTCGGTGCTCAGCCTTCTTCACAGTCCAACTCTCACATCTGTACATGACTACTGGAAAAACCATAGCCTTGACTAGATGGACCTTGCTGCTGCTACTGCTACTGCTGCTAAGTCACTTCAGTCATGTCCGATTCTGTGTGACCCCATAGACAGCAGCCCACCAGGCTCCCCCATCCCTGGGATTCTCCAGGCAAGAATACTGGAGTGGGTTGCCATTTCCTTCTCCAATGCATGAAAGAGAAAAGTGAAAGTGAAGTCGCTCAGTCTGTCCGACTGTTAGCGACCCCATGGACTGCAGCCCACCAGGCTACTCCGTCCATTGGATTTTCTAGGCAAGAGTACTGGGGTGGGGTGCCATTGTGTCGGCAAAATAATGTCTCTGCTTTTGAATATGCTACCTAGGTTGGTCATAACTTTTCTTCCAAGGAGTAAGTGTCTTTTAATTTCATGGCTGTAATCACCATCTGAGTATATTAGTTTAATGTTTTCTGTAGATTGTTTAATCAGGTTGAGGCAGGTTTTTCTACTCCTAGTTTACTTATATTTTTAGAAGATTGTAAATGGAAGTTAAGTTTTATCAAATGGCTTTTTCTACATCTACTGAAATTATCTTAAGTTTTCCTACTTTATTTTACCATATTGATTTTGAGATATTAAACTTGCTATCCCAAGTAAATTCCAACAGGTCATAGTGTTTATAATTTTAACACATTGAAACAATTTGCTCATATTTTCTTAAGAATTTTCTGTTTCTCCAATGAGAAGTATGAATCTCTAGTTTTATTTTGTGATCACACTCTTCTTTATTTTCTGAAAGGTTTATACTTTTTCTTAAGTGTTTGATAGAATTCACTGTTGAAGGCATCTGTGTATGAAATTTTCTGTAGGGATGATTTTAAATTATAATTTCAGTGACTTTAATTAATAAAAACTTATTCAAAATTTCTGTTTCTTTTTTCAGGTTTGCTAATTTATGATTTTCAAATCTTTGAAAACTATGTTATCAAAGGTATAAGTATAACTCTATGTGTGTGTTAGTTACTCAGTCTTGTCCAACTCTTTGCAAGATAATGGACTATGCTCACCAAGCTACTCTGCTCATGGAATTCTCCAGGCAAGAATACTGGGGTAGGTTGTCATTCTTTCTCCAGGGGATCTTCCCAACCCGGGAAGTGAACCCGAGACCCCCGCATTGCAGCTGGTATCTTCATCTAGTCTTATTCTTTTCATGTCTTTGGGATTTGAAGTGGTATCTTCTCTTCATTTCTAAATTGTTATTTTGTGTCTTTTTCACTTAATCAGTCTACTTACAGGTCTATCAGTTTCAGAACCAGAAACTGTTGTAGTGTTTGAGGTGGAATTATTAGGTCATTTGAGAATATAGTGATGAGAAGGCAGATGTGTTGCTCACTTTCATGGAAATTACAGTGTCACAAAGTAGTTTGAGAAAAAGCAGGTAAAAATATAGATAGTACCGCTTATGGTAACTGTTGTGAATTAAACAAATCAGGTATTTTGATAGAGAATGATAACAGGAGTGAAAGATGGGGGTTGGGGCTACAAATTACAGTCAGGAAGGAGGTCTTTCAGTGTTTGTAATGATTAAGCTTAAATATGAAACATGACAAAGAGCTTGCTGTGTGAATGACAGTGAACCTTGTTCTGGACAGAGGGACAACCTATGTGCGGGCCTCCAGGTGAGAATGCTTTTAGAGTGTTGCAGTACCTAAATAGAGAGGTCAGTAGGACTTGGAGGGGATGCAAGTAAGTCAATAAGTTTGAAGAACGAGGGCGGATTCAGCTTAAGCAATCTCTGGATCACTGTAGAAACATTTCTTGACTTTATGTATGACAAGCACACATAAATAGATATTTATGAAGCAGCATGGCAAGCTCTACAGCGGAGGTATAAGCCACAAACCAAGACTGCGCATCTTTACTTTAAATATCCACATGGTAAATATTTTAGATTTTGGACCATACAGTCTCTGTTGCATGTACTTGACTCTGTATCATGGAACAGAGACAGGCTATAGTTTTACGTGAATAAATGAGCAAGACTTTATTCTTTAAAACAAACCCTGTTTTTGAAAAACAAATAAGCAGACTAACTGAAAAACAGACAGTGAGCTAGATTAGTCCATAGGCTAAAGGTTTCTGGCCTTTGACATAAACAAAATCTTTTCTTTTAATGAAATGAAAACTCATTAGAATGAAAATCATACAATTGGGAATTTAAGTGGGTGTTTGAGATTGAGCACTAGTTTTTGAAATAAAAACCGATGGGGGTTACTATATCAGGGCAAGAAAAATACAGGTTATCGTTGGAACGGCATGAAATACGTATTTGAAAGGCAGTCTGTATATGGGGAGGTGTGTGTGTGTGATGTGGAGACAGTGGAAAGAACAGAAGGGGACTGGGGAGACAAGAAGTCTTAAAAATGTTCTAAGGTGCTTGGAATTGGCAGAGATACATTCTTAAAGTATTTTACATCCATATTTATGTTTAGATAACATTCTTGTGAAAAATGAACTGGAGATGGACAAAGTAGAAATATTTTTGTCAAAAATCCTTGATGGATTTCCTCTTGCTCGTCAAATACATTCAAACTCCTGTTGTTATCGAGAGCCTCCATGATCCCCATCCATCAGTTCAGTTCAGTTCAGTTGCTCAGTCATGTTCGACTCTTTGCGACCCCATGGACTGCGGCACGCCAAGCCTTCCGGTCCATCACCAGCTCCTGAAGCTTGCTCAAACTCATGTCCATCTAGTCAGTGATGCCATCCAACCATCTCATCCTCTGTCATCCCCTTCTCCTCCTGCCTTCGATCTTTCCCAGCATCAGGGTCCTCTCCAATGAGTCAGTTCTTCTCATCAGGTGGCCAAAGTATTGGAGTTTCAGCTTCAGCGTCAGTCCTTCCAGTGAATATTCAGGACTGATTTCCAAACCAATCAATCCTCATCCATAATTGCATTCTAATTTAATTTTCCTTAGTCCCTCAAAAAAAGTAGCCTCTCTCTCAGGCTTATTTCCTACCTGGTAAATTGGTTTCTATTATCTAAAGGATCATGGGGCTTCCCAGGTGGCCCTGGTGGTAAAGAGTCTGCCTGCTAATGCAGGAGGTGCAAGAGACATGGGTTCAATCCCTGGGTTGGAAGATCCCCTGGTGAGCAGAATGGCAAGTCACTCCAGTATTCTGGCCAATAAAATCCCAGCAACAGAGGAACCTGGCGGGTTACAGTCCATGGGGCGGCAAAGAGCTGGACATGACCGAGTGATGGAGCATACCTGTTTAAAAGACCAACTGTCCTTGCTTTTACTATTATTATTACTCTTCCAAAATTTTTTATTCAGGAAGAATTTTTAGAGGTTTCCAAAGCCTCTTTCCCTCCCACTCCACCTCTCCTTTGGTGACTGCTGCTCATAATTAGACAAAATCTTACATGCACATTTTTTTTTCTTATGGTCTCACCAGAATTATGAACTTTTTGAGCATAGAAATCATGACTTCCTACCAACCAAGCTTAATGCTGAGAATGCTCAAAAGCACAATAAACACATCGATTAATTGATGCAAATATCAATAACACTGACAATTTTACCTGAGCACAAACTAATGCAAAAAACCCTGTAAACCGCAAAAATGTTTTCATTGGGGTTTCTAAAAGTTTTTTCGTACTGTTGTTTTATATATATATATATATATATATATATACATGAACTATTTGCACTTTAAAACACTGTAGTAGTAGATTGATATAAAGTTTTACAGCTTCTGTTTTCAGTTTTAGACACCAAAATATTTTCTACTTTTGGGCAGAAAGACATGTTCTATCTTAAATAATTAGTTATGAAATTAGACTGGAAGTGGAGAGTAAGCAGAATAGTTGAGTGTCACAAAGTTGACACAGTGAAAGCATAGTGAGGTTAGAGCTTAGAAAATTAGGTATCCTCTGTCTTAAAGACCCAGTGTTTTACGGTAATACAGAGTCACGACTGAAATCTTCATCCTAGGACCATAAGATACTTGCTACCTTTGCTATAGATACACAGTGTATTTAAGAGCCAAGACTCTCACCCCTTTTTGATGATCAGTGTGACGTATTTAGAGGAGACTTTGCTTTAAACATATAATCATGAAAGCTCTTTACAGAAGACACTTTATATACCTTAGAGAAATTCAGATAATACAAAGCAGGCCCGTGTGCCTTGTGGCTGATTCATTTCACTCTTCAGTGTCCTGGTGGAGGCCATTCTCTTCTGTCACTGCCTTGGAAATGTGATTAGATCACATTCAGTTTGTCAATATTCCCAACCCTTTGGCTGGTTTTCCCAAATGTTTAGTCCCCCTTGAAAAGAATTAAGCCAGTTGTTGCTGATGGGGCTTCATTATTCTGTGAAAAAGTGGTTAGAGAGACGTTAGCTCTGAGGCAGTTCTCCTAGCAGACATGAAACGGGGTCTGTGAAAGCGGTGGGTAATGTCTCACTCCTGACTGGTTCTTCTTTGGTCCAGTGTGACAGGGCTCGTGCGTTCTAGTATGCCCTTTATTGCACTCTAGCTCTGAGCTCTCTCAGCAGTCACAGTGAGGAGAGGTTATAGTCGTTCTCCAAGCTTATTTAACCACCTGAGTCATAAGTCTTCCTCCAGACCCCGGGGTGTCTACTCTCTTAGTGAATTCTAATCTTTCTTGTTGGCAAGGTCATGCTCACCTTATGATATGGCTTCCTCACCACTAGCAGCTCATGCAGCAAAACAGAGAATAGACTTCAATGTTCCTTGGTAAGCCTGTTTCTTTTTCTCAAAGGCTGAGTAAGTCCAGAGTGCACTCAAGATTCCGTTTCTCCACACCCACATTACAACACAAAGGCAAATCTATACCATAAATACTAAGTAGATAGAATTGATTTTCATTTCCTGTGGTTATCATGGTCTATCAAGTTGCTGACAATTCTGACCATTGTTTTCAGAGGAAATACAGGGTTAGGTCCCTTGTGAGTCTCTAGATTCTCATATCTTGATTAATATCATATGGTAGATTCACGTACATTGAACTCATGGCCAGCAGTTCTAACTCATGTCTAAATGAAGCTTATCTAACATTTTCTCCAGAAGGCACATCACAGCCTTCTTACAATTTAAGAATACTAGACAGCAAGTGTAATAGGGAAGAACCTTTTACAAGTTCATGACTACAGCGATGCTGCCAATAAGCTTAATGATACATAATGGCCCATTTCTGGGAACCCTGCCTTCCAGGCAATGAGAATTATGCTAAAATATTCTTGTTTAGTTCACAGGAAACATCCTGGCCAGGCCCACCTGTGAATGATTGTATTTATATATCTATATCAATATAGGTAGAGGTAGAGATACAGATAGAAATCCTCCTTACAGTCATTCACAGGTTTCACTTTAGTGACGATCAATGAAACTTTTAATTCCTTAAAAAGTCAGGTTCTCTTTTTGTTTTCTCTGTTTTAATTCTTATTCCCAGTAGTCACTTATTGTAAAAAAAATAAATTTGTTTATTTTAATTGGAGATTAATTACTTTACAATATTATATTGGTTTTGCCATTTAGAAAGATGGTAATGATAACCCAGTAGTCACTTATAAGTGTTCTTTCTAAGAAGAGGGAAAAGAAGAAGACAAACCTTCAGTTTATTTATCTCAATATTGGGGGGATAATAGAATTCTCCAGATATTGTCATTTGCTAGCATAGCCTTTGGAGAAGGAAATGGCAACCCACTCCAGTGTTCTTGCCTGGAGAATCCCATGGACAGAGGAGCCTGGTGGGCTACAGTCCACGGGGTCACAAAGAGTCAGACACTTTGCGACTTTGAAGTGTGGATCAGAGGAAAGAGCCTCCAGTATGTGCCACTGTGCTTCGTTCTGCTATAGAAACTTTATTTAATTTGGTGAAAATTCACATATAAATTGTTTAGTTCTCCTTTTATCTTTCATACGTTACATTTAATTCGAAACCAAATCTTTCTGAGATAACCCTAAAAATAGAGGATGTCCAGAATTCGATCCACATTTCTCCTCCAGTTCCACTGGAACAAATCTGGCCAGAGCCACTGCCGTGTGTCTCCAGGTTCATGTCCATGGACTCCTTAACTAGTCTTGGCTTCTAATCGTCATCTGCCACAGCTTGCTCTTAGCATAGTAGCAAGAGTGGTCCTTCAGAAATTAGATCATGTCTTTCCTCTGCTCCAAGTCCTGGATGGTTAAAAACTGGAGTTCTTTAAACATTCCACAAGGCAGTATATTAGCTTAACCCCCTGCGTTTCTTCAAACCCATCATCTCTTAGTAATAGATCCAATGTTCATTCTGTTCCAGCTGCATGGTCTTGCTGTTTCTCAAAAATACCAAATATATTCTCCCCTTTGCACTGATGCTTACCTGTCCTGAAACCCCTTCGCTCACATTTTCTCAGGCTAACTCTTCACTGAAGTCTTTGCTCAAATGTTAGCTTTTCAACAAAACCTGCCCTGGTCACCCAGTTTAAACTGACAACATGTCTCCTCGGCCCTGTTTTCCTCATGCCCCCTACTCTAATGTGATTTTCTATATCACTCATTGCCGTCTAGCATATTACGTAATGTATCTAATTATGCTTACTATTTGTCTATCTTGTTTCATCTCTAGAACGTAAGTTCCACAGACACAAGCATCTATGTCTGTCACAAGACATAGATCTTAAGTATCTAGATATGTGCCTGGCATGTATTATGTGTGTAGGAAAATATTTTTTGTCTATTTTAAATAGTCAGTCATCTCTTTCTCAGGACAGATGATAAGAAAGTGAAATCCAATCACCTTTTTCCCTTGAAGAAATTACCAATTCATGCCCATAAAACTTGGCTGAGAACGTTCATTGCTTTATCTTTTTCTGACCTTCATTTTGGAAGGAGTCCAGATTTATTTCAATGTTTGTAAGGAAATGAGGGAGTTAAACATCAAAGATCAGAAAAACAATGTAAAAATATCTAATTATTTAATATTATCTTGTACATAAATGAAAAGATATGTTGAAAAACATTTTTGAGTGTTCCATGTTCTGTGGTTCTTGGTGTTTTAGAATATTTGTGTCAGAACTTTGAAAAAATAAACAATTGATTAAAAAAAGGGGGCAATTCCTCATTTTGATATTCTAAAATACCTAGACCATCAGAAGATAAGATTACTCTTTATTGTAACCGGCTAATGATAAAAGGAGGCAGGTTAGGATGAAAGGAGCAGTTTAGGAATTGGGTAGATTTTACTTCATACAAATCATAATTCTGCTGCCACTTAAACTCTATGTGAGTCTGACCTTTCGTAAAGTACTTAAACAGTAAATTGGTCTGGGGAGGTTATTTATCAAGTAGGAGACATCAAAACCTTATCAAAGAGTAAAACACTTATTAGGAAAAAAGTAATCTCTTTATTAAAAAAAGAAGGATTTTAACCTATGGAATTTGGTAACTTAGACATGAGATGAGATGAAAAGCCCAACAAGGAAAAGTTAAGCAACCCAGAAATTACTACAACAGGAGGGACAAAGGGAGAAAGAGGAAACAGCAGAGTCCATGAATTAGTGTATGAAAAGGCAAAATGTCAGGATACTGAAAGAGGAACTCCCCAGGTGGATGGGTGCCCAATATGCTACTGGAGATAAGTGGAGAAATAACTCCAGAAATAATGAAAGGATTGAGCCAAAGCCAAAACAATACCCAGTTGTGGATGTGACTGGTGATAGAAGCAAGGTCTGATGCTGTAAAGAGCAATATTGCATAGGAACCTGGAATGTTAGGTCCATGAATCAAGGCAAATTGGAAGTGGTCAAACAGGAGATGGCAAGAGTGGACATCAACATTCTAGGAATCAGCAAACTAAAATGGACGAGAATGGGTGAATTTAACTCAGATGACCGTTATATCTACTGCTGTGGGCAGGAATCCCTTAGAAGAAATGGAGTAGCCATCATGGTCAACAAAAGAGTCTGAAATGCTACATGGATGGAATCTCAAAAACGACAGAATGAATGATCTCTGTTCATTTTCAAGGCAAACCATTCAATATCACGGTAATCCAAGCCTATGCCCCAACCAGTTACGGTGAAGAAGCTGAAGTTGAATGGTTCTATGAAGACCTACAAAACCTTTTAGAACTAACACCCCAAAAAAGATGTAATTTTCATTATAGGGGACTGGAATGCACGAGTAAGAAGTCAAGAAACATCTGGGGTAACAGGCAAATTTGGCCTTGGAATATGGAATGAAGCAGGGCAAAAGCTAATAAAGTTTTGCCAAGAGAACACACTGGTCATGGCAAACACCCTCTTCCAACAATACAAGAGAAGACTCTACACATGGACATCACCAGATGGTCAACACCGAAATCAGATTGATTATATTCTTTGCAGCCAAAGATGGAGAAGCTCTATACAGCCAGAAAAAACAA
>SJYX01021974.1:24192-35539 GCA_006410675.1 Oreotragus oreotragus
TGCACTCAATATGCCAGCAAATTTGAAAAATCAGCAGTGGCCACAGGACTGGAAAAGGTCAGTTTTCATTCCAATCCCAAAGAAAGGCAATGCCAAAGACTGCTCAAACTACCTCACAATTGCCCTCATCTCACATGCTAGTAAAGTAATGCTTAAAATTCTCCAAGCCAGGCTTCAGCAATATGTGAACCATGAACTTCCAGATGTTCAAGCTGGTTTTACAAAAGGCAGAGGAAGGAGAGATCAAATTGCCAACATCTGCTGGATTATCAAAAAAGCAAGAGAGTTCCAGAAAAACATCTACTTCTGCTTTATTGACTATGCCAAAGGCTTTGACTGTTTGGATCACAATAAACTGTGGAAAATTCTGAAAGAGATGGGAATACCAGACCACCTGACCTGCCTCTTGAGAAACCTATGTGCAGGTCAAGAAGCAACAGTTAGAACTGGACATGGAACAACAGACTGGATCCAAATAGGAAAAGGAGTACGTCAAAGCTGTATATTGTCACCCTGCTTATTTAACTTCTATGCAGAGTACATCATGAGAAATGCTGGGCTGGAAGAAACACAAGCTGGAATCAAGATTGCTGGGAGAAATATCAATAACCTCAGTTATGCAGATGACACCATCCTTGTGGCAGAAAGTGAAGAGGAACTAAAAAGTCTCTTGATGAAAGTGAAAGAGAAGAGCGAAAAAGTTGGCTTAAAGCTCAACATTCAGAAAACGAAGATCATGGCATCTGGCCTGAAGTCAAGTATGAGGCTAACAGTTGCACAAGGTGGTGTCCAAGAAAGAAAGAACATGGGGTTTCTATCCATGTTTCTGGTTTCTCCCTCATTCTTGTACTTGAATTCCTCCCCAGTGCCTCTCAAAGGTCACACCTTTGTAGAAAGAGATAAAACACATGGGAGATCAAAGAATAAATCTAACACCAAATATACTAAGAATTGACACCAAATATTTGTAAATTAAGCACATACTTAAAGTACTATTTTGTGTTTTGCACATAGTAAATCATAATTTTGTATTATTTTTTATCACTGCAACTCCCAGACTTATGTTGTCTTAGTAAATTCAGTTTTTGAAAATTATATTTTTTCTCAAAAGATGGGTGTAATTTTATTTCTAACACACAAAGCCCCCAAATCTAATCTATATACTACATTCCTTTCCTGTTGAAGAAGCTCTTGTCATTGCTGACTTCTTCAGTGTAAAGTTCAGATTCTTTAGCTTGAAATCAATGTTCTTGTCAATGTAACTACAGCTTACCTCACCTGCCATTTTCAGCCTACACCAGAGTTCCCTCTTTCCTCTGAACACATTTTTTCTTTTCGTACTTTTGTGCCTCTTCTCACATTACTCCCCATTCTTCTCCCCGTGGCCAGTTCATCTCCACTGTCCATGCCCAGCTCAAACTTCAGCCCCTCTGGGAGAAAAAACTTTCTTCCGCTTCCAAGTCAGACATCAAACAGGGCAAGAGGCTTGGTATTTAAATTATGGGTGAGCAACTGTGGAGAACCAAGCTCAAAGGGGTGCCCAGCATTCAGAAATCAGGAAGGACACAAAAGGAGACACTGAGAAGCCAGAAGCCATGCGGTAGCAGGCTCTCCAGTGTGATGTGATGGGAACCAAACAAAGCAGCATTTCAGCAAGAGGGGAGAGATCCTCAGGGTTGAATGGGCAAAGTGCTCAATGAATAAAGAAGTCGCCTCTGAGGGGGAATTCCACAACTGGTTACAAACTAAAATAGATGTGTTGTTTCGAACGCTTAGCCTCTAAAAATGTTCAAGGATACAAAAAAGGATGCAGTTTCATGGCACAAAGCTTGTCTCAAGTGGCAAAGAAATTCAAGGTAGGATTACTGAGGCAGGAGAGTAGTCTAGGAGAAATTCTATATGAGTTCTGTATTACACCATATGTATTTGAAGACTCAGCATTGAGGCCTCATTTATACAGTCCAACAACACATGCATAGAATAGATATGCTACCTAATAGACATTTGGTAATACAAAAGATATTGTTACAATACAAAATGTAACAGGGGCTCATAGGAAAATTTCTGTTCAGAGTTCAGCCTCACTGTAAGTAAAAGGAGGGTTCTCTAGGGCACAGGATCCTACAGGTCCATTTTGGAGTTGAGGTGCTAGGTAAAGGCAAGACTATGGAACCTGCTCCAGGCAGCTCTTCCCCTAAATTCTGCCTCAGTTCTGATTGACCATTACTCTGAATTGAGGAATAAGTGTGAGTGATCTTCTTCAGTAAGTCTCCCTGTTGTCCACATCCTCATCCCAAGCCTTAGTTCTAAGTGAGGCTTCTAGAAGGAAATAATATTTTCCAGACAGAAGACACCACTAGTCCTGTTTTCCTTGTATTAATAATTATAGCAAGTGTAAAACGAATGAGCCAAGAAGACAAATAACCTCCTTATTTATTTGCTTTAAATGTTTTAACTCTTAATGCAAGCTGATGAAAGCTAAAAAATGTAACTATTATAATTTTCTTGTTAACATTTAATTGAACATTATAAAATAAAAATTCATATTATTACTAATTCTACTAAATTTATTAATCATTTATTTTCATGTTTTTATACTATAGAGAATACAGAAATATTAAGCTTTTGGATACTCAATTCTCAGCAAACTAGAAAATATTTTTAAAAATAATCTTTAAGCTCTTATTATATTTTTCAACTAACTTATGCTTTTAAATTATGTGACAATTTTCCCTTAGTTTATATTTCATATTTTTTTGGATATAAAAGTATCTTTTGAGCTTCCAGTCCTAAGTTTCAACAACTGACAGTGACTTTACTCTATCTGAGATTGTAACTTTCCATTTTTGTTCATTGAGTTATCTTTGTCATTTCCTCATGTTACTTAAGATATTTTGTTACATGAATAAATAGTTTCCATCTTTATGCTAATTTTTTCTTAGCTTGTGAAATTCGGTTGCCCCTTGTTGTACTTTAGGGGAAGTGAAAAGGTTTTTTATCATTGAAAAATACATTTTAGATGACATTCTTAATATTTTTCTTAAAAACTTGGAAAATTTTAAATATTCCTATTTTTATGTTTATAGTAAACTGCATTTTCCTACTTATTTTATCTTATTTTACTTAACTTTTATTANTAATTTTTTCTTAGCTTGTGAAATTCGGTTGCCCCTTGTTGTACTTTAGGGGAAGTGAAAAGGTTTTTTATCATTGAAAAATACATTTTAGATGACATTCTTAATATTTTTCTTAAAAACTTGGAAAATTTTAAATATTCCTATTTTTATGTTTATAGTAAACTGCATTTTCCTACTTATTTTATCTTATTTTACTTAACTTTTATTAGATGTCGACTGAAAGAGTTTGACTCAGGGTTTGAGTTGTTTTTATTTATTTTATTAATTAAAATTTTTATATAGCTTTTAAAGTTTGCATTCCATTTACAACCATTATAAAAGATTGGCTATATTTCCTATCTTTTACAATATACCTCTGAGCATATTTTACAGCCAGAAGTTTGTGCATCTCATCCCCCAATTGATATATTGTCCCTCCCCATCTCTCCACTGGTAGTCAGTTCAGTTGCTCAGTCGTGTCTGACTCTTTGCAACCCCATGGACTACATACAGCATGCCAGGCCTCCCTGTCCATCACCAACTCCCAAAGTTTACTCAATCTAATATCCGTTGGGTTGGTGATGCCATCCAACCATCACATCCTCTGTTGTCCCCTTCTTCTCCTGCCTTCAATCTTTCCCAGTATCAGGGTCTTTTCAAATGAGTCAGTTCTTTTCATCAGATGGCCAAAGTATTGGAGCTTTGACTTCAACATCAGCCCTTCCAATGAATATTCAGGACTGATTTCCTTTAGGATGGACTGGTTGGATCTCCTTGCAGTCCAAGGGACTCTCAAGAGTCTTCTCCAACACCACAGTTTAAAAGCATCGGTTTTTCGGTGTTCAGCTGTCTTTGTAGTCCAACTCTCACATCTGTACTTGACTACTGGAGAAACCATTGCCTTGACTAGATGGACCTTTGTTGGAAAAGTTATGTCTCTGCTTTTTAATATGCTATCTAGGTTGGTCATAACTGTTTTCCCAAGGAGTAAGCATCTTTTAATTTCATGGCTTCAGTCACTATCTGCAGTGACTTTGGAGCCCCCCAAAATAAGTCTCACTGTTTCCACTGTTTTCCCATCTATTTGCCATGAAGTGATGGGACCAGATGCCATAATTGGTTACTCCACTGGTAACCAGTAGTTTAGTCTCTACATCTGTGAGATTACTTCTTTTTTGGCTATATTCATGAGTTTGTTGTATTTTTTTAGATTTCCACATCTCAGTGATACTATCCAGTGCTTGTCTTTCTCTGTCTGACCTATTTTCTTAGCCACAGGTTTACCCATTCATCTGCTGATGGACACTTAGGTTGCTTCCATATCTTGGCAATTGTAAATAATGCCTATAAATATTGGAGTTCATGTACATTTTTGAGTTAGCTTTTTTTCTTTCTTTTTTGGATATATACCAAGAGTGAAATTGCTGGGTAATGTGGTATTCTGGAGTATGGCAGTGCTGAAGAAGACTCTTGAAAGTCCCTTGGACTGCAAGGAGGTCAAAGCAGTCTGTCATAAAGAAAATCAACTCCGAATATTCATTGGAAAGACTGATGCTGACTCTGAAACTCCAATACTTTGACTACCTGATGCAAAGAGCCAACTCATTGGAAAAGACCCTGATGTTGGGAAAGATGGAAGGGCAAGGGAGAAGGGAGTGGCAGAGGATGAGATGGTTAGACAGCATCACCGACTCAATGCACATGGATATGATCACACTCCAGGAGATGGTGAAGGACAGGGAAACCTGGCATGCTGTAGTCCATGGTGTCACCGAAAGTCAGACACAACAGTGACTGAATAAAAATGGTAGTTCTGTTTTTAGTTTTTTAAGGAACCTCCATACTGTTCTCCATAATGGTTTACAATTTACATCCCCACAAGCAGTATATGAAGTTTCCCTTTTCTCCATATCTTGGCCTGCCGGGAGCCAGCACGAGGAGTCCCACCCGTGGCAAAGGTCATGAGGTTAAGGGGCCCGACAGGCAAAGGCGAGTCGAGCCTTAAGGGGGCCTCGCTGAATCTGCTCGTGTGTCTGCCCCCAAAACCAGAGTTTGCCTGCCTTGCTGCATTATGCTTTCACCTATACTTCTGACATTACAGGGGGCTATCCCCCACCACCTCTCTCTGTAAAGGAGTTAATTTAGGACTCCAGTTAATAAATCTCCTGGGCGTGGTCCAAAAACAACTCTGATGGCTATCTAGCCTGCCTGACAGGATTATCCAGCCACATGTGATTGTTTACAGCCTCCCAACCGTGAGAGGCATGAGATGCTTTAAACTTTCTAAAAACAGATTCTTTTGAGAAGCTAGAAAATTGTTAGTATAGTATTAGTGAGTTAGTTAGAAATTATGTTGGTGAGGGGTTTCATTGCTGAATTAATAATTGCCGCCAGGCCTCCATATCCTTAGGCACCTGGGAGTATGTTAATCAAAGTGATTGGAATGTAGAAAAAGAAATATAGCAGTTTTGATGTTAGTAATACTAGACTGTTTGAGTTAATGAATTTTCTCTTTGTTATAGATCACTGTACTCCTCTTTCTTTGTTATAAATCATTGTGTCCTTGCTATGCAAGAATGTAATTTTATCATTATCTTAAGACTAAGTAGATCTTAAGGGGAAACAAGTTTTCTGATCGACTAACCTTTATCAATAGAAAGTAAGGGGGGGTGGCATAAAATGTTAATCGGTCTCCAGTTCAGAAGATATTGTAAAACAAATGTAAGACCCTTGTAAGAACAAAGATATGCTGAGAACACAGTTATCTCTATGTATAACTAAAGGTATAAAAGTGGACTTGGAAAATAAAGAAACGGACCAGTTCCTGGAAAGACTGGTTTCTCCTGTGTGGTCTTTTCTCTTTCTCTTCTTTTCTGGCTGAATTCCCATCTGGAGCTTGGAGGCTCACCATGTCTACTTACTTGCCCTGGCTTCTAAGACCCACGCGAGAGGGAGCCCAAGGCGGGCCACCCTCCGCTATTCAAGTGGACACCGGTGGCCTACGTAGGTGGTGCAAACTCCTTGTCTAGGAGTTTTATTGGTTCGCCGCATAAACCAAGTTATTCAGCATCTTTTCTCTACTTATTTTCCTACTACACTATTTCTTTCTAATCTCCCTCCATATCTTTAATTAAGCAATTAATTCCTCAGACACCGATGCCGTCTCCACTTCGAATTCCCTGGATCCACTGGGGCTGGACCCTGGCAAGTGGCCAACATTTGTTATTTGTAGATCTTTTTGATGATGGTCATTCTGACAGGTATGAAGTGATAGCACACTGTGGTTTTGATTTACATTTCCCTATGATTACTGATGTTGAGCATCTTTTCATGTGCTTGTTGGTCATCTGCATTTCCTCTTTGGAAAAATGTCTATTCAGTTCTTCTGCTCACTTTTTAATCAGGTCTCTCTCTCTTTTTTTTTTTTTGATGTTCAGTTGTATGAGCTGTTGGATATTAATCCTTTATCGGCCATATTTGCAAATATTTTCTCTCATTCATTTTTTAAATTTTATCAGTAATTTCCTTAGCTGTGCAAAAGCTTTTAAGTTTAGTTAGGTCCCATTTGTTTACTTTTTATTTTATTTCCTTTTTTGGAGATTAACCCCCCAAAAGTTTACTACAATATTTACTAAAAAAATTTTTGACTAATTTTACATTTTGTTCATTAAATTTTCAAATATCTAGATAAGATATTAAGTAAGTCAACATACTACCCTTTTCTCTTAATAACATAGTACTCATACAATAACTGAATAACTTTAAACCACTACTGGTACATGAATATGTTTAAATGATATTTGAGGTGAAGGATAAGAGAAACACTAATCTAATAAATTCATATTTTGGTCTACATATTTATTTTCATATAGACTTTAAAGAACACTCAAACCAACCCACTGATGTATTACGTTAAGCTTTTGAAATTTTATCTACATAAACTACTTCTATGAGATGTAGATATTTCTCTTAATGCCTACTAATTTGAAATGCACAATTATTTTCTTCGTGTTTTAAAATATCAATTTAGGGCTAATGTAATGGGTTGGTTCTCCAATCAGTTTCTCCCTGTTGGTTTTTTTTTGTTGTTGTTCTAAATGTCATCTTTATTTTAATCTATTTGCATTTGTTTCTAAGCATATTGCTTGATGTTCTCATAGTTTAATGTGTTTTCTATTATATGCTTAATTTTAGAAACAATGAGTATAGAAATCTGGTGGTGAATATGACTGTACTGTTGCTTCTCAGACGCTTTACACAGTAATTACTTTCCTTGCCACCCCTTTGTACTTTTTTTTTTTTTTTTTGGTCTTAAAAGTGCTTCCTGAAGAATTTATCCAGTGAGAGTTAATTTTAGATGTGCTGTGGTTTATTTTTAATGTATATCTGAATCCCCAGTGTTGACAACTCAAATGTATCCCTGCCATGTAAGGCCCTGCTGAGTGAAATGTTTTGCCACAGCTAAACGTCTGGAAAGAAAAGCAGAAATCATCAGGGAGTTAGCCTGATGTATGAAAGACCCACAGGAAGCAAAATTGAATTGATGTTAGCCAATAGGAGCAATTAAGGAAGAATGGGCTTGTGCCAAAATGTTCCTTGTAAGCTTATTTGGGGAAATTTTATTTCTTAGCCTTACCAAACCACCTTTATTCATCCTTTTATAAGCAAAATGTCTTGTTCATAATTGCAAAAACATTTCCCTTCAAGGCAAAAAAATTGTGTTCACATTTCCAACGAATTTATATGGATGATTTTTTGCTGTCTGACAGTCTTGTCTTAATTATGACATCTGTTCTATTTATCAGCTTCCCAGGTGACTCAGTGGTAAAGAATCTGCCTGGTAAAGCAGGAGACATAAGAGATTTGTGTTCAGTCCCTGGGTCAGTAAGATGCCCTGGAGAAGGAAATGGCAACTCACTCCAGTATTCTTGCCTGGAGAACCCCAAGGACAGAGGAGCCTGCAGACTACAATCCATAGGGTTGCAAGGAGTCAGACATGATTTAGCAACTGAGCAGACACGTTCTATTTATAATTAAAAGTAATTACATGTTTAAGTTGAAATGTGTCATGGGTTTTCTATTTTAACTATCCATTATCTTTTCCTATTTTGTGCTTTCTTTCTGTACATTATCTGGTTAGCCATGTATCTTTCATTTACTTTCATTTACAGTAGTAATTGTTATATATAACAATTTGCTAGTGAAAGTGAAAGTGTTAGTAGCTCAGTCCAGTCTGACTCTTTGCAACCCCATGGACTGTAGCCCTCTAGGCTCCTCTGCCTGTGGAACCCTCCAGGCAAAAGTACTGGAGCGGGTAGTCATTCCCTTCTCCAAGGGATATTCCTGACCCAAGGGTTGAACTTGAGTTTCCTTCATTGGCAGATTCTTTACCATCTGAGCAACCATGATTTACAAGGGTCTGTGGTAAATTAATGCTCTTCCACTTTCAGAAAATTTAAAATGATATTAGAACAGTTTAACGCCATTTAACTCTCTTTGCCTTTGTTCTTTTTTCATCACTTAATTCTACATATATGTTTCCATCTGTCAAACATTATTGGTATCATTTATTATTTAGATCAATATTCATTTCAATTCGCCCACCTATTTATCCTGCTTTGAATTTTCTTTTCTTTTCTTCTTCTTCCCCATGCTTGATAGCTTATGGTGAGGGATGTCAAATTCTAGATCTCCGAAGAAGATTTAGCATCGGGACCAGGGAGCAGGCTTGATCACTCAAGAGCTTTTGTGCAGCAGAGTTTTATTAAACTGAAAAAAGGACAGGGAAAGCTTCTGACATAGACATCAGAAGCGGGTGGAGAGTGCCCCCCTCGTTAGTCTAAGCAAGGGAGTTATATACTTTTTTAATTGGTTATTACAATAAATCAAAAGAATGTCTCAAGATTTTAGAGATCTTACTAGACCCACTCCCACAATTTACATTTTAAGATGACAGGATTAGAACTAGCAACAGAAAGATCTTACCAGACTCACTCCCATAATATACATTCTAAATTAACAGGACTAGTCAGAAGGTTTCCAACAAGGAGAAACTCCTCAAGCAGCATGCATTTTTGTTACATAATCCATAGTACAGAGTTTAAACTGAGTTATTTGTTGTGTAATCATCTGTTCTGGGCTTAAAGAAAACCTCAGTTTTATGTGACTATGACTCAGGAATGTAGAGGAGAAAAGACATTTGTCCTTTCTTCCTCCTTGGGAATTCCAGACCCCTGTCTCCTCTTCAAGAGCCCCAGACCCCACTCTCCTCCTCGGGGACCCTGGACTTCTTATCAACCTGCCTACAAACTGACTCTCTCAGTCTGATCACTTTTCTTTGTCAGGAGGTATTCCTTTCAGTATTTCTTTCTAACTTAGGTCTGCTGGTGACAAATAATGTTATTTATTTGAAACACCTTTATTTTATCTTTGCTTTTAGAGGATATTTTTACAAGTTGGAAAATTTTAGTGTTCACTTAGGTGCGTTAAAGTTGCCACAACAGGGTTTTTGTGCACAAGAGGGTTTTGTCCTCTGCTGCTTCTGTGTCCCCTCTCCTTCCCTTTCCTCATCTCCTTCCTCCTCATTTTCCTCCTCTCTTCCTTCTTTTTGTTCTTTGACATAAAGTCAACTGAGGGTCTTATTTCTCTGTTTGAAGGGTATATCCTCTCATGACTTACTCTTTTAAGTTTTCTTCCTTATCTTTGGATTTTGGAAATTTTTTTCCTCTAACATATTAATTTGTTGTTAGTTGATACAGATCTTTCAGTCACTCAGTCGTGTCCGACTCTTTGTGACCCCATGAACCTCAGCACACTAGGCCTCCCTGTCCATCACCAACCCCTGGAATCTATGCAGACTCATGTCTGTTGAGTTGGTGATGCCATCCAACCAACTCATCCTCTGTCATCCACGTCTCCTCCTGCCTCTATCTTTCCCAACATCAGGCGCTTTACCAAAGAGTTGGCTCTTCACACCAGTCCTTCCAATGGATATTCAGGACTGCTTTCCCTTAGGATGGACTGGTTGGATCTCCTTGCAACCCAAGGGACTATCAGTCTTCTCAAACACCACAGTTTGAAACCATTAATTCTTTGAATCTCAGCCTTCTTTATGGTCAACCCTCACATTCATAGTAACCATCAGTTCAGTACAGTTGCTCAGTCGTGTCCGACTCTTTGTGACCCCATTAATTAAAGCACGCCAGGCCTCCCTGTCCATCACCATTTCCCGGAGTTCACTCAGACTCACGTTCATCGAGTCTGTGATGGCATCCAGCCATCTCATCCTCGGTCATCCCCTTCTCCTCCTGCCCCAATTCTTTCCAGCATCAGAATCTTTTCCAGTGAGTCAACTTTTCGTATGAGGAGGCCAAAGAACTGGAGTTTCAGCTTTAGAATCATTCCTTCCAAAGAAATCCCAGGGTTGATCTCCTTTAGAATGGACTGGTTGGAACTCCTTGCAGTCCAAGGGACTCTCAAGAGTTTTCTCCAAGACCATAGTTCAAAAGCATCGATTCTTCAGTGCTCAGCTTTCTTCACAGTCCAACTCTCACAGCCATACATGACCACAGGAAAAACCATAGCCTTGACTAGATGGACCTTAGTTGGCAAAATAATGCCTCTGCTTTTGAATATGCTATCTAGGTTGGTCATGACTTTTCTTCCAAGGAGTATGCATCTTTTAATTTCATGGCTGCAGTCACCATCTGCAGTGATTTTGGAGCCCCCCAAAATAAAGTCTGACACTGTTTCCACTGTTTCTCTATCTATTTCCCATGAAGTGATGGGACCAGATGCCATGATCTTGGTTTTCTGGATGTTGAGCTTTAAGCCAACCTTTTCACTCTTCTCTTTCACTTTCATCAAGAGGCTTTTTAGTTCTTCTTCACTTTGTGCCATAAGGGTGGTGTCATCAGCATATATGAGGTTATTGATATTTTTTCTGGCAATCTTGATTCCAGCTTGTGTTTCTTCCATTCCACTGTTTCTCATGATGTACTCTGCATTTAAGTTAAATAAGCAGGGTGACAATATACACCTTGATGTACTCCTTTTCCTATTTGGAACCAGTCTGTTGTTTCATGTCCAGTTCTGACTGTTGCTTCCTGACCTGCATACAGATTTCTCAAGAGGCAGGTCAGGTGGTCTGGTATTCCCATCTCTTTCAGAATTTTCCACAGTTTATTGTGATCCACACAGTCAAAGGCTTTGGCATAGTCAATAAAGCAGAA
>SJYX01021974.1:38334-52105 GCA_006410675.1 Oreotragus oreotragus
TCTGATTTCGGTGTTGACCATCTGGTGATGTCCATGTGTAGAGTCTTCTCTTGTGTTGCTGGAAGAGGGTGTTTGCTCTGACCAGTGCATTTTCTTGGCAAAAGTCTATTAGTCTTTGCCCTGCTTCATTCCGCATTCCAAGGCCAAATTTGCCTGTTACTCCAGGTGTTTCTTGACTTCCTACTTTTTAGCATTCCAGTCCCCTATAATGAAAAGGACATCTTTTTTGGGTGTTAGTTCTAAGAGGTCTTGTAGATCTTCATAAAACCGTTAAACTCCAGCTTCTTCAGCGTTATTGGTTGGGGCATAGACTTGGATAACTGTGATATTGAAAGGTTTGCCTTGGAGACGAACAGAGATCATTCTGTCGTTTTTGAGATTGTATCCAAGTACTGCATTTCAGACTCTTTTGTTGACCATGATGGCCACTCCATTTCTTCTGAGGGATTCCTGCCCACGGTAGTTGATATAATGGTCATCTGAGTTAAATTCACCCATTCCAGTCCATTTTAGTTTGCTGATTCCTAGAATGTCAATGTTCATCCTTGCCATCTCTTGTTTGACCACTTCCAATTTCCCCTGATTCATGGACCTGACATTCCAGGTTCCTCTGCAATATTGTTCTTTACAGCATCGGATCTTGCTTCTGTCACCAGTCACATCCACAGCTGGATATTGTTTTTGCTTTGGCTCCATCCCTTCATTCTTTCTGGAGTTATTTCTCCACTGATTTCCAGTAGCATATTAGGCACCTAATGACCTGGGGAGTTCCTCTTTTGGTATCCTATCATTTTGCCTTTTCATACTGTTCACGGGGTTCTCAAGGCAAGAATACTGAAGTGGCCTGCCATTCCCTTCTCCAGTGGACCACATTCTGGCAGACGTCTCCACCATGACCCGCCTGTCCTGGGTTGCCCCGCAGGCATGGCTTGGTTTCATTGAGTTAGACAAGGCTGTGGTCCCGGAACTTTGCCTTTCTCTTCTTTTCTCAGCTATCTGTAAGGCCTCGTTAGACAATCCTTTTGCCTTTTTGTATTTCTTTTCTTTGGGAATGGCTTTGATCACTACCTCCTGTACGGCGTTGTCAACCTCTGTCCATAGTTCTTCAGGTAGTCTCTCTATCAGATCTAATCCCTTGAATCTGTTTGTCACTTCCACTGTACTATGGTCTTTATTTTTGGAAAAACTGCACACGGAGTTTCCTCAAATATTACTTCTTCCCTTACCTCCATTTTTCCTTTTCTAGCACTTTAAATACATGTTTTAGACCTGTAATCAGTGGCTTATGTATTCCTGAACTATTATGATTTTTATCTTTTTATTTATACAAGCTTCACTCTGGCTGTTTTCTACTGATCTAACTTCCAAGTTACTAATGCTCTATTTTTTGTCTAAGCTGCTGTTAAATGTACCTGCTGCTGCTAAGTCACTTCAGTCGTGTCCGACTCTGTGTGACCCCATAGATGGCAGCCCACCAGGCTCCCCCATCCCTGGGATTCTCCAGGCAAGAACACTGGAGTGGGTTGCCATTTCCTTCTCCAATGCATGAAAGAGAAAAGTGAAAGTGAAGTCGCTCAGTCTGTCCGACTGTTAGCGACCCCATGGACTGCAGCCCACCAGGCTACTCCGTCCATTGGATTTTCCAGGCAAGAGTACTGGGGTGGGGTGCCATTAGCTTTTATTTCTGTTATAGTATTTTCATTTTTTGAATTACATTTTTCTTCTTTATAAATTCCAGTTCTGTGGTAATCTTTATACTGTCATGTCTTCTTGAATATATTGAAAACATTTATTTGAAATCCATGTCTGAAAACTATAATATCTGGATTATTTACAGGTGTGTTTCTGCCTTTCCCCCCCTCTTTTTCTCTGCTTTGATTTATAATCATTTGATTTACTCTCATGGCATGTCTAATAATGTTTGTTTGTAAGCCAGTCATTGAGTGAAAGACCCTATAGAGACTGAATAATTATATCTTTGATGTGAGAAGATGAATTTTTTTTCTGGCAGAGATGATAGGAACAGATCACCATGTTGCAGTCATAGCTGGAAAGTTTAGGACTGGATTCAGTCTTTCCTAGGGCTGGTTTTGTTTGTTTTGTCTTCTTTTCCTAAATAATGGCTCTTTAGGTTTTTCAATCAAAAACATGGGATGTTTACTAGGGTTTTCTCCTTCTTGGCAGTGTCTGAATTTCAATATTTATTCTCTTCAGCACTGTGAGATTGTAGAAAACTTTGTTTAGATATCCTGTTAAATTTTATATTTTGTTTGGCTTCTTACCCTCTTGGCTTACGTAGCTTATGAATCATCAAATGCCTTGAGGAAAAAGCAGTAAAAACCATTTTGCTCATCTCTAAGAATTTCCATCTCTGCAGCATTTTGACTTCTTGTCTACTTTAGTTTTCTTTAATACACTAAAAATTGTATGTTTCTTTGTTTGCTTTTGCTAAATACTCATGAAAATTTACCCAACTTTTATCATTTTTCTTTTTTTCCTCATTGGGTGGAAGTTATCTGAGAAGACCTACTTTATCATAGCCAGAGCAGAATAATTTAATTTTCATCTAATATATTCAAGATAAATCTAAAACAATACTTTATTAAATGAGTTAAGTCTTTATTCTCTTTCATTTGAATGGTTATTTTTATTTAAGAAAAATATTTCATTAAAAACCATGTTTTATCTTTTGCTTTTAGAGTTAATGTTAGGTATAGTCAATTTGTTCCAGGACAAAAACTTAAAAAATAAACATGAAGATCATACTCTTTTCAGAGAAGATTAATTGAAACTCTGGAGAAAATAAACAATATTAGAAGAATGGTGAGATAATTGGCACTAAGAATAATTGTACATGGAATAATTTATGCTCGAAGGAGAGCAGATTTATTGGAGTATTAAAGCTAGGGAACATTTGGGAACTTTGGTTTTGTACTTTTTTCCTGTGAATTGAAAGAAATCTAGTATAAATAAAACCATGTAGGTGAAATTCTCTAGAGGACATCTAAATCTCTTCTGGGACCAGTTCATTGTGGTTTTTAAATTTATAAGCTATAAAGAATTAGAAAGTCACTAAGTGAGCAATGAAACCATGCCATCTCTAACAGCAGATGAATGAGGAGGAAATTTGTTATCCAACTTTAAAGAGAAATTTCTGGTTGCAGAAATGTTAGTGACTTTGTTGGTGATTTTTGTGAGGGGACGGCTATACACAGTAGGTGTAGCTTAGCAGACATCCTTTATTCTTTCAGAGTAATTTTATGCAAGTTAGTTTGAGAAGTTTTCCTGAAGTCAGGAAGTGCTCTTGTAGTAAATGTATTCTTATTCCTATTATATTTCAATAATTTACTCATAGTGCATAGACACAAGAAGTATGTGAAGATAATTAAATGTGATTTTGGAGTGTATTTCTTACATATTCGAGATATTTTTGATTACAGACTTCCTAACCTTTAGCAATCTAATGGCTGCATTTTCTTATCAAAAGTTGCAATTTAGATTCATTGATGTAAACCAGTGAGTCTGAACTGGAGATGATTCTGCCTCCTACGTGATATTTGATAGTATCTGGAGATATTCTTGCTTGTCACTCATGTCATGAAGTTCTCATTGGCATCTATCTGTAGGCTAGAGGCCAGGAAAGAGCCTTAATACACCCTTGTGCTGTGCTGTGCTTAGTCGCTGAGTTGTGTCTGACTGTTTGCGACCCCATGGACTGCAGCCCACCAGGTTCCTCAGTCCATGGGATTCTCCAGGCAAGAACACTGGAGTAGGTTCCCATGCCCTCCTCCACGGGATCTTCCCGGCCCAGGGAGCGAACCCAGGTCTCCTGCATTGCAGGCAGATTCTCTCCCTTGTTATTGCCAATATCTTAAAGGGATCTCTAGTCTTTCCTATCCTGTTTTTCTCTATTGCTTTGCATTATTCATATAAGAAGGCCTTCTTATCTCTCCTCACAATTCTCTGGAACTCTGCCTTCAGTTGGTTGTATGTTTTCCTTTCTCTCTTGCCTTTTGCTTCTCTTCTTTATTCAGCTTTTTGTGACGCCTCCTCAGACAACCACTTTGCCTTCTCACATTTCTTTTTCTTTGGTATAGATTTGGTCCCTGACTCCTGACCAACGTTATGAACCTCCATCCATAGTTCTGGCACTCTGTCTATCAGACCTAATCCCTTGAATCTATTTGTCACCCCCACTGTATTATTATAAGGGATTTGATTTAGGTCATACCTGAATGGCCTAGTGGTTTTCTGTGCTTTCTTCAATTTAAATCTGAATTTTACAATAAGAAGCCCGTGACCTGGGCCCAGTTCTTGTTTTTGGTGACTTATAATTGGAACGGCACTATTTACAATAACCAACACATGGAAACAACTTAAGGGCCCATCAAAAGACATTAAGAAAATGTAATATCTATATGTATCTACACACACATAGAATGTAATGTTTCTCAGCTACATACAGGAATGAAAATTTTCCATTTGCAGCAAAATGGGTGGGCCTAGATAATATCAAACTAACTGAAGTAAGTCAGACTGAGAAAGGCACATATTATATGATATCATTTTTGTGTGGAATCTAAAAAATAATACAGATGAATTTGTATACAACACAGTAACAGACTCTCACACATAGAAAGCAAACTTATAATAACCAAAGGAGAAAGGGAAAGTGGGAAAGATAAAGAGTGTGGGATTAACATATACAAACCACCAACAAAGATTTATTGTATTACATAGGGAACTATACTCAGTATCTTGTAATAGCTTATAATGAAAAATTACCTGAAAAACTATGTGTATATAACTGAACCATTTTGCTGTATACCTGAAACTAACACAACCTTGTAATTCAATTATACTTCAATAAAAATAAATTATTTTGGAGAGTTACATCTTTCTCTTGGTGAGAAGAGACATAATAGGTTGCATCAGATGAGTCCCAGTGATGCAAATAAAGTGAAAAATAGAAGTTTATCTCAGATGATTCCAAGTGGGGTAATCTACCATAAGGAAGAAAAAATACTGGGTGCTCTGAGCTTTAATGTTTCAGATGAATTTGATTACATTTTGTTTATTCTGGCCCTTCAGTGTATTAAATTCACAAATCTCCAATTGAATAAACATTTATACTATAGGCTTTTGTGGCTGCTATTACTGAGATCATAGTTTTGAAATTATCCTGCCTGTTTTTATACTATACATTGTCAAATATACAGCTTAACTCCCAGAAAAGTGAATATAATTCAAAATTGATTCTCAATAAATATATAATAATTGCTGGAAATGTTTTAATAGTGTATATACTGGAGATAATTTGAAATTTAAAGACAACTTACATTTGTTTGCTTGAAGTCAAACAAAATTTGTCTTCTGGATTTGAAAATAGGGAGAGAAGAAAGAAGGCAATTTGAAAAAGGAAACTGTGAGCCAAGCCACCTTCAAATATTATAGTTTTTAAATCTTGTAATAAGGCTTCCAAGTGGATATTATTATCACTCTTACATAAAAGGAATCTGAAACTTATGCTATTAGTGTCACTCATAGTGCCATGGTTAACTTGTCATGTCATCTCTCCGAAATAGAGAGATGAGACCTGAATTCAGATCCTTTGAAGCAAAGGTCAGGGGTTGTTATAGATGATGGTTTGTGATTTCCCCCTTAAGCATATGTTAACGCTAAATGCCTAAAATAGTGCTAATTGGAGATGGGGCCTTTGGGAGATGACTTGAATATAAGGGTGCTGCCTTCATTAATGGGATTCAGTTCAGTTCAGTTCAGTCACTCAGTCGTGTCCAACTCTTTGTGACCCAATGGACTGCAGCACTCCAGGCCTCCTTGGAGTCAACTCCTGGAATTTACTCAAACTCAAGTCCACTGAGTCAGTAATACCATCTAACCATCTCATTCTTTGTCTTCCCCTTCTCCTCCCACCTCCAATCTTTCCCAGCATCAGGGTCTTTTACAGTGAGTCAGCTCTTCCCATCAGGTGGCCAAAGCATTGGAGTTTCAGCTTCAACATCAGTCCTTCCAATGAATACCCAGGACCCATCTCCTTTCATGGACTTCCCTGGTGGCTCAGACAGTAAAGCATCTGTTTACAATGTGGGAGACCTGGGTTTGAGCCCTGGGTTGGGAAGATCCCCTGGAGAAGGAAACGGCAATCCAACAACTCCTGGAATTTACTCAAACTCAAGTCCATTGAGTCAGTAATACCATCTAACCATCTCATTCTTTGTCTTCCCCTTCTCCTCCCACCTCCAATCTTTCCCAGCATCAGGGTCTTTTACAGTGAGTCAGCTCTTCCCATCAGGTGGCCAAAGCATTGGAGTTTCAGCTTCAACATCAGTCCTTCCAATGAATACCCAGGACCCATCTCCTTTCATGGACTTCCCTGGTGGCTCAGACAGTAAAGCATCTGTTTACAATGTGGGAGACCTGGGTTTGAGCCCTGGGTTGGGAAGATCCCCTGGAGAAGGAAACGGCAATCCACTCCAGTACTATTGCCTGGAAAATCCCATGGACAGAGGAGCCTGGTAGGCTACAGTATATGGGGTTGCAGAGTCAGACATGACTGAGAGACTTCATTTTCACTTTCATCTCCTTTAGGATAGACTGATTGGATCTCCTTGCAGTCCAAGGGACTCTCAAGAGTCTTCTCCAACACCACAGTTCAAAAGCATCACTTCTCTGGCGCTCAGCTTTCTTTATGGTCCAACTGTCACAGCCACACATGACCACTGGAAAAACCATAGCCCTGACTAGATGGACGTTTGTTGGCAAAGTAAACTGCTTTTTAATATGCTGTCTAGGTTGGTCTTAGCTTTTCTTCCAAGGAGTAAGCATCTTTTAATTTCATGGCTGCAGTCACCATCTGCAGTGACTTTGGAGCCCAAAAAAGTAAAGTCTGACACTGTTTCTACTCTTTCCCCATCTATTTCCCATGAAGTAATTGGACTAGATGCCGTGATCTTAGTTTCCTGAATGTTGAGTTTTAAGCCAACTTTTTCATTCTCTTTAACTTTCATCAAGAGGCTCTTTAGTTCTCCTTTGCTTTCTGCCATAAGGGTGGTGTCATCTGCATATCTGAGGTTATTGATAGTTCTCCCAGCAATCTTGATTCCAGCTTGTGCTTCTTCCAGCCCAGGGTTTCTCATGATGTTTTCTGCATATAAGTTAAATAAGCAGGGAGACAATATACAGCCTTGACATACTCCTTTCCTGATTTGGAATCAGTCTGTTGTTTCAAGTTCAGTTCTAACTGTTGCCTCCTGACCTGCATATAGGTTTCTCAAGAAGCAGGTCAAGTGGTCTGGTATTCCCATCTCTTTCAGAATTTTCCACAGTTTATTGTATCCACACAGTCAAAGGCTTTGTCATAGTGAATAAAGCAGAAGTAGATGGTTTTCTGGAACTCTCTTGCTTTTTCCATGATCCAGCGGATCTCTGGTTCCTCTGCCTTTTCTAAAACCAGCTTGAACATCTGGAAGTTCACGGTTCACATATTGCTGAAGCCTGCCTTGGAGAATTTTAAGCATTACGTTACTAGCATATGAGATTAGTGCAATTATGCAGTAGTCTGAGCATTCTTTGGCATTGCCTCTCTCTGGGATTGGAATGAAAACTGACCTTTTCCAGTCCTGTGGCCACTGTTGAGTATTCCAAATTTGCTGGCATATTGAGTGCAACACTTTCACAGCATCCTCTTTTAAGATTTGAAATAGCTCAACTGGAATTCCATCACCTTCACTAGCTTTGTCCGTAGTGATGCTTCCTAAGGCCTACTTGACTTCGCATTCCAGGGTGTCTGGCTTAAGATGAGTGATCATACCGTCACGATTATCTGCATCATGAAGATCTTTTTTGTGTAGTTCTTCTGTATATTCTTCCCACCTCTTCCTAATACCATTTCTGTCCTTTATTTGCCATCTTTGCATGAAGTGTTTCCTTGTTATCTCTCATTTTCCCGAAGAGATCTCTAGGCTTTCCCATTCTGTTGTTTTCCTCTATTGCTTTGTATTGATCACTGAGGAAGCCTTTCTTATCTCTCCTTGCTATTGTTTGAAAATCTGCATTCAAATGGGAATATCTTTCCTTTTCTCCTTTGCCTTTCACTTGTCTTCTTTTCACAGCTATTTGTAAGCCCTCCTCAAACAAACATTTTGCCTTTTGGCATTTCTTTTCTTGGGGATGGTCTTGATTCCTGCCTCCTGTACATCATTAGGAACCTCTATCCATAGATCTTCAGGCACTCTGTATGTGATCTAATCCCTTGAATCTATTTCTCACTTCCACTGTATAGTGTAAGGGATTTGATTTAGGTCATACCTGAATGGTCTAGTGGTTTTCCCTAGACCCAATCAGCTCCCGGTCTTGTTTTTGCTGACTCTATAGAGCTTCTCCATCTTTGGCTGCAAAGAATATAATCAACCTGATGTTAGAATTCACCATCTGATGAATCTGGTGATGTCCATGTGTAGAGTCTTCTCTTGTGTTGTTGGAAGAGGGTGTTTGCTATAACCAGTACATTCTCTTGGCAAACCTCTATTAGCGTTTACCCTGTGCTCTTATAGAAGATACCCCTGAGAGCTCTCTAGTCTCTTCTGCTCAGGTGAAAGCATAGTGAGACAGCTGTGTGTGAAGCAGGAAGTGGGCTCTCTCCAGACCTTGTACGTTCCAGTTCCTTGTTCTTGGACTTTTCAGCCTCCAGAACTGTAAGAAATAAATGTCTGTTGTTTATAGATTACCCAGTTTATGGCATTTTTAAAAAAATAGAACCCCACAAAAACTAAGATGGTGGTCTTTCATCAATTCATGCTTCCTTTATTTGACAGGATACTCTGTTTATGTTTATGTAAAGCTTCAATGAATCTCTCTTGCATGAGAGATTTTCTGAGGATAACAAGTGAAAAGATACACAAACATTGTTGACAAGGGGCTCACAATGCAGAGTTTACGGAACTTGTAGACTGAATACAGTAACATGTTAAAAATATAAAAAATATTACAGTAAAATATACCTTTAAGATGATGTAAAATAATCATCTCTTAAATATAATTATAGAATTTGCAATCTACTGTATTATATATTTTTTTCTTAGTGTGATTTTTTAATCTGAAAATGAATATCATAGGCCCAAACACAATTTTTATACTTTGAACTTTTGTGCTTATTTCCTCACCCTTAGAAAACCGTAATAGTACTTATATATGCAAGGCAATAATCAGATCATATATTTCCTTAGAAAAAATTTAATTCAAGTGTTCAATTGCCATTAACCATCTCTTCCTTGTAGTCCTGAATATCAAACAGGCCATATCGTACTGAATTAGAATTCCAAACCACTCTCTTGAAAGGAGAAAATGCTTTGTTAGCATGGTTCAGTGTCTTTCTTTCCTGGAAAGCTTTAAATATTTATTATGACATTTAAAAGCGTTCTTAGAGTTACTTATTTTGATCATTAGCTAAAAGTTATAATCAGATATTTTTGGTCCAAATTGCACCTTTTCTTTATGTTGAAAGATAGATTAACCCTGAATAATATTTCACAAAGAAAACTGTTAATGAATTATTATAATACATAAAATATAGAAATATCTTTTTAGAATCAAGTATTCATAATGATTTCTTAGTGTTGATGTTGTTCTTCAGTCTCCAAGTCATGTCTGACTCTTTGAGACCCCATGGACTGCAGCACATCATGCTTCCTTCTTCCTCACCATCTCCTGGAGTTTGCCCAAGTTCATGTCCATTGAATTGGTGATGCCATCCCACCGTCTCATCCTTTGTGCCCTCTTCTCCTTCTGCCTTCAATCTTTCCTAGCATCAGGGTCTTTTCCAATGAGTTGACTGTTCTCATGAGGTGTCAATGTATTGGAGCTTCAGTTTCAGCATCAATCCTTCCAAGGAATATTCAAGGTTTATTTCCTTTAAGACTGTTTTGGTCTTTTGGTGTTGAAGGGACTCTCTAGAGTCTTCTCCAGCCCCACAGTTAGAAAGCATCAATTCTTAGGCTTTCTGCCTTCCTTGAGTACCCTCACATCATTACAGAACTACTGGAAAGACCATCCCATTGACTATACAGAAAACTGTTGACAAAATGATGTCTTTGCTTTTTGAAATACTGTCTAGGTTTGTCATAGCTTTCCTGCCAAGAAGCAATCGTCTTCTAATTTCATGGCTGCAGTAATCATTCACAGTGATTTTATACCCCAAGAAGAGGAAATCTGCCATTGCTTTCATATTTTCCCCTTCTATTTGCCATGAAGTGATGGGACTAGATGCCATGATCTTAGTTTTTTTGAATGTTGAATTTTAAACCAGGTTTTTCATACTCCTCTTCTACCTCATCAAGCGGTTCTTTAGTTCTTTTTAATTTTCTGCCATTAAAGTGGTATCATCTGCAAGTCTGAGGTTGTTGATATTTCTCCCTACAATCTTGATTCCAGCTTGTAACTCATCCAGCCCAGCTTTGTGCATGATGTGCTCTGTGTATAAGTTAAATAAACAGTTAAATAAGTAAGCAGCGTTGCCATATGTCTTTCTCAATTTTGAATCAGTAAGTTGTTCCATACAGGGTTCTGACTGTTGCTTCTTGACCTGAGTACAGGTTTCTCAGAAGACAGGTAAGATGATCTGGTACTCCCATTTCTTTAAGAATTTTTTATGGTTTATTATGATCCACACAGTCAAAGCCTTTAGTGTAGTCAGTGAAACAGGTAGATGGTTTTCTGGAATTCCCTTGCTTTCTCTATGATCCAGCAAATGTTAGCAATTTGATCTCTGGCTCTTCTGCCTTTTCTAAATCCAGGTTGAACAACTAGGTGCTCTCAGTTCACATAATGCTGAAGCCTGGCTTGAAGGATTTTGAGTGTAACCTTGCTAGCACAGGAAATGAGTGCAATTGTCTGATGGTCTGAACATTTTTTAGTACTGCCATTCTTGGGAATGGGGGTGAGGATTGACCTTTTCCAGTCCTGTGTCCACTGCTGGGCTTTCCAAATTTGCTGATACATTGAGTGCAGCACTTTAACAGCATCATCTTTTAGGATTTTAAATAGATTTGCTGGAATTTCATCACCTCCACTAGCATTATGGGCAGCAATGCTTCCGAAGTCCCACTTGACTTCACACTTCAGAATGTCTCTGGATGAATGACCACACCATCATCGTTATCCAGGTCTTTGAGGTCTTTTTGTACAGCTTTTCTGTGTATTCTTGATCTCCTCTGCTTCTGTTAGCTCTTTACAGTTTCTTTCCTTTATTGTGCCAATCTTTGCATGAAGTTTTCCTTTGTTATTTCCAGCTTCTTGAAGAGATCTCTATTCTTTCCCCTTCTGTTGTTTCCCTCTGTTTCTTTGCATTGTTCATTGAAGAAGGCTTCTTGTCCCTCCTTGCTATTCTCTGGAACTCTGCCTTTAATCAGGTGACATTTAGTACCTTTTCCTTTCTCCCTTGCTTTTCACTGCTCTTCTTTCCTCAGCTATTTGTAAAGACTCCTCACACAACCACTTAGCTAACTTTCTTGCATCTTTTTCTTTGGGATGCTTTTGTTTGCTGCCTCCTGTGCAATATTACAGGACTCTGTCTGTAGTTTTTCAAGTACTCTTTTACTAGATCTTATCCCTTGAATCACCTCCACTGTATATTCATAGGGGATTTGGTTAAGTCGTACCTGACTGGCCTGGTGTTTTCTCCCATTTTCCTTAGTTTAAGCCTGAATTTAGCTATGAGGATCTGATGATCTGTGCCACAGTCAGCTCCAGGTCTTGTTTTTGCTGGCTGTGTACAACTTCTTCATTTTCGGCTGCAAAGAATGTAATCAGCCTGATTTTGTTATTGACCATTTGGTGATGTCTGTGTGTCAAGCCATCTCTTGTGTTATATGACCTGTGCAGTCTCTTGGAGAATTGTGTTAACCTTTGCCTTGCTTCATTTTGTATTCCCAGGCCAAACTTGCCTTACTCCAGGTATCTCTTGACTTCTTTCTTTTGCATTCCTGTCCCCTATGATGAATAGGACATCTTTTTTTGGTGTTACTTCTAGAAAGTCTTGTGGGTCTTCATAGAACCTTTCAACTTCAGCTTCTTTGGCATTGATGATTGGGGCATAGACTTGGATTGTTGTGATATTGAATGGTATGCCTTGGAAATGAATTGAGATCATTTCATCATTTTTGAGGTTGCACCCAAGTACTGCATTTCAGACTCTTCAATTGATTATGAGGACTACTCCATTTCTTCTGTGGGATTCTTGCCCAGAGCAGTAGATAAAATGGTTATCTGAGTTAAATTCCCCCATTCCAGTCCATTTTAGTTCACTGATTCCTAAAATGTCGATGTTCACTCTTGGCATCTCCTATTTGACCACTTCCAACTTACCTTCATTCATGGACCTAACATTTCAGCTTCCTATGCAATACTGCTCTTTATAGCATCGTATTTCACTTTCATTACCAGACACATCCACAACTGAGCATCATTTCCGAGGGGAAAAAAAAAGAAAGAAAGAAAGAAAGGTTTATAAAATAAAGTTAAATCATTTTAAATGAGTAAATATTAAATTAAATCATTATGTTAAATCATCATCATATTAAATCATTAAATATGAAAAATTTTCTTGAATGCATAGAAAGTGACTAAGAAATTTAAAAAATATGAATTAACATCCTTTTGTGTTTTGAGGGTAACTTTTGGGTGGGGTGAATGAAGAGCAAGGTAGGGAAAATTGGCAGATGAAAAAAGTGGGAAAGGAGTTAAAGTCTATGATCCCAAATTATATGATTGATATCTTTTCTTTTACAAGAGGCATTTTCTAAGCTTTCTGAGAGGAACATTATTACATTTTAAATAGATTTATGAAATGTAATTTTTTTTCTATAAATCATCTTTTATTTAATTTCAAATGTTTTGCTTTTGTTTTAAATTAAAATAAACTGATGTTATCAAAGCATTCTTTTTGAAACATGTCTTTTCAATGCTCACAAATCAGTAAGACCTACAAACAGTGGGAGAATCAAATTTTGTATTTACAGTGATGATTTTCTTGCATTTAATAGAGCTAGAGAGTTATATCTGAGAGTTTTCTTTTCTTTTCTCTTTTTATTTTTCTTTTTCTCTTCTTTTCCCTTCTCCTTCTTCACATCTTTTCCTTTCCTTTCCCTTTCTTCCTACCTTTCTTGCTAAGATCATAGAGTACATATACCTGCAGGGAAAATGTGATCTTTTCCATTTTTATTTGTCCATAAAAATATGTACATAAAAATTCTATTCTAAAACATGGCTAATCTTCAGATAATAAATTTATGTTTAAAACATTTCCTGATTTAGAGAAAAAAAATCAGAGAGCAGAAGAGTAATACTGGAATACTAAAACAAATCTCATCAAAATGACTATTCTATATATGAATGAGAAGATGCTTACAAAAGAGTTCTTTTGTAATATTTCTTTATTCTAATTTGAAATATAGGCAAAATATTTTAAAAAGAAGATGAAAACAAAAAGGGATTTATTTGTCCTGCAAAAGTTTTCATGAAGAAGAGAATTGTTCTTATCTCTCTTTCTCAATCTCTTTCTCTTTTTCCCTTTCATTTGAAATCTGCATATGTTTCATTTAAAAATACTCTTTCAGGGGGCTTCCCTTGTGGCCCAGTGGTTAACAATCTTCCTGACAATACAGGAGACACGGTTTCGATCCCTGGTTGGGAAAGATCCCAGATGCCACAGGGCAACGAAGCCTGCTAGCCACAGCTATTCAGGCCACGTGCTGCA
>SJYX01021974.1:52703-81511 GCA_006410675.1 Oreotragus oreotragus
TAGAAGTAACCATGGAAACTGTCTTACAATGTTTTGTGGTTGAATGGGATTTAAAATATCCATTTAAAAACATAAACACTTTGACAGCTGTGAGAATATTTACATTTCCTCAAATTTTGATTTAATAGCACTGCTTGGAAAATCGGAGGAATAAGGATTAAAGCAGAAGCTATTCTAGATATTTTTGGAAATCTTATGAAGTGCTCCAGTACTTTGGTTTATCTGTACAGATTGGCCCACATTTGGGGAGGTAGTAAAGGAGGAGCAAATCATAAAATTCCAGACATCCTGCTCAGGGGCATGAGAATCGTATTTTCCTTTTTGTTCTCTTGTCTCCATATAGTCTGTTCCTTTTGCTTATTCTTCCCATGTCGACTCTTTCTAATCTAACTAACACATTTTAAATATTGAAAAAATTTTTAAAGTAAAATTGTCAGTTCATTTTGATGCTCTAGAATTTATCCATGAATGCAATATATCATTAGAATTCTTAGTAAAAATGCACACCTTTTCATGCTGTTTGACATGGGATGTTCAGTGATTCAGCTAGGACTCAGGATATGATGGAAGGAAACCCAGCTCCAGCCATAATCCTAGTGTTCAAGGCAAGAAGAGGGATAGATGGTGATGAGCATGTCTTCCTCTTCTTATCTGTAAGAAAATGTAACTTTCCCAGAAGCCTCCTTCACTAAACATATTTTTGGTTATATTTGATAGTTGGGTCTTATGGATGCTCCTAACTTTTAAAAAGTTTTGAAAAATAAAAATATGTCTTTCTTTTTAGATTTAAATTTATGCATTTTTAATTAGAGGATAGTTGTTTAACATTATTGTGTTGATTTCTGCCATATGTCAACATGAATCAGCCATAGGTACACATATGTGCCCTCCCTCTTGAACCTCCCTCCCACCTCCCACCCCATCCCACCTTTCTAGGTGGTCACAGGGGGCTAGATTTGAGCTTGCCTTGTCATTCAACAAATTTCCTTGTCTGTCCAATTAGTTCCACTGTGTATATGTACCACAACTTCTTTATCCGTTCATCCATTAATGGACATCTAGATTGCTTACATGATCTCTGTGCTAAGTCGCTTCAGTCATGTCTGACTCTGCTACTCTGTGGACTGTAGCCCACCGGGCTCCTCTGTCCATGGGCTTATCCAGGCAATATCCTTGGAAGGAATGTTATGACCAACCTAGACAGCCTATTAAAAAGCAGAGACATTACTTGGCCCAAAATGGTCCATCTAGTCAAGGCTATGATGTTTCCAGTAGTCATGTATGGATGTAAGAGTTGGACTATAAAGAAAGCTGAGCACCAAAGAATTGATGCTTTTGAACTGTGGTGTTGGAGAAGACTCTTGAGAGTCCCTTGGACTGCAAGGAGATCCAACTAGTCCATTCTATAGGAGATCAGGCCTAAGTGTTCATTGGAAGGACTGATGCTGAAGCTGAAACTCCAATACTTTAGCTACCTGATGTGAAGAGCTGACTCATTTGAAAAGACCCTGATGCTGGGAAAGATTGAAGGGAGGGGGAGAAGGGGACGACAGAGGATGAGATGGTTGGATGGCATCACTGACTCAATGGACATGAGTTTGGGTGGACTCCAGGAGTTGGTGATGGATAGAGAGGCCTGGCGTTCTGTGGTCCATGGGGTTGCAGAGTCGGACATGACTGAGCAACTGAACTGAACTGAACTGAACTGAACCATCCAGGCAAGAATACTGGAGTGGGCTGCCATGTCCTCCTTCAGGGGATCTTCCTGACCCAAGGAATGAACCTGGGTCTTCTTCATTGTGGGCAAATTCTTTAGCATCTGAGCCACCAGGGAAGCCCCTTGGCTTCCATGTCCTGGCTGTTGTAAATAGTGCTGTGATGAACATTGGGGTACATGTATTTTTTTTCAATTATGTTTTCCTCAGAGTATACACCCAGCTGTGGGACTGTTTAATGTTTGTTTTTTAAGGAATCTCAATATCTGTTTCCATAGTGGCTGTATCAGGTTGCATTCCCACCAACATTGCAAGAGGGTTCCCTTTTCTCCACACCCTCTAGCATTGCTTGTTTGTAGATTTTTTGATGATTGCCATTCTGACCTGTGTGAGGTGATACCTCATTGCAGTTTTGATTTGTATTTCTCTCATAATCTGTGAGACTGAGCATCATTTCACATGTTTATTAGCCATCTGCATGTCTTCTTCAGAGAAATGTCTGTTGAGGTCTTCTGCCACTTTTGATTGGGTTGTTGGTTTTTCTGGTATTGAGCTGAATGAACTGCGTCTGTATATTTTGGAGATTAATTATTTGTTGGTTGTTTCATTTGCTAAATATGCCTTTCTATCATGAATCTGTAATGAAATATGGCAAGGGACCAGGGATTGGCAATAGCAATTTTATTATCAGTTGACAGTGTCTCTCCCTGGGACTTAGTCATGGGAAAAAAATGGAGAAGAAAGATGTTTTAAGTATGTATTGACATTTTAGTAGAAAACTGCCAGTTTATTACCTTGGGATATACTGTGTCATGGAACTATGTTCAAAGATCCCAGGCTAAGGAGACATTTGTGGGTTCAGTAGTCCAGTATCAGGTAACAAGGAATGAAGCTCTAAAATCCATGGTTGCTTCAACATGAAGTATAAGGAAATTTCTTTTATAACCACAAGGGACAGAGCCAGTCTGTGTTTTCAAGAAGATACTGGAAAACTAACACTTGACGTATCTACTGGCCAGACCTCAGTCCTGTGACTGTAGCTGGGTGCAAGAGAAGCGGGAATGTAATGACTTTTCTGTGCATCTGTGTGCCTGAACAACCTTCTGTTATTGCTATGGAGAAGTGTGTGTGTGTGTTGGGAGGAGCAAGTAGTTTAACTTTTAGATTTTTCAGTTTTAGACATTCTCTAACCACTTCTTACTATAGAAATTAAGGATATCCCATGTATCTCCCTATCCATACCATTCATGCTTCTTTCTCATAATTTTTGATTAAGTCTCTTTGGTGTTTTCCATTATTTTTACTGTTGGCTCAGTGGTAAAGAATTCAGTGGTAAAGGTACTGCCAGTGCAAGTACGTGGTTTCAACCCCTAGGTCAGGACAATCTCCTGGAGAAGGAAATGGCAACTCACTTCAGTACTCTTGCCTCTGCCCGTGGACAGAGGAACCTGGTGGGCTACAGTCTGTGGAGTTGCAAAAGAACTGGACATGACTTAAGCATGTCTAATCAGCAACAATTATTTTTGCAGACTAAATATTAGTCACAGCTGTTCCATATAGCATCCCATTTCCTTTCTCATACAATTTTTTGTTTTTTTCCTGGAGTTAATAAAGTCTTTAATTTTTTATTTACCTACTTGTTTTTATATCTATCATTAATCTACTTCCAAACTGCTCAAAAGAGTAAGGTTCTCTTACTAAGGTCAAATATGTCAAATCTATATATCTATCTATCTACAATGTTTTTGAGGCAAGATGCCTGGATACCTTTATTTTCCTGCTTCATTTATGATAAATGCCATCCAAGCTTGGTGCACATCTGGCATCCTGGGGCTTACTTTCCCTTCATCCTATGAAGTCCTTTTTACTTCCACTTGTAATAGATCAACCTGGAAATTACTATTTCTTCCCAGTTCATTTACTTCCTCCTTTGAGGGCAGCCTTTCCTTTGTGAACTTCTAAGAATGTTAACATTTTTTGAGACCTTGGATATAGAAATATGCGTTTTATTAGTATCTTCTCTCACATTTAATTATTAGCTTGGCTTGATGTAGAATTGTATAGTTCAAAATAAGTTTACCTCAAAATCTTCTTGCCTTGTCTTTCAACTTCCCAGTTGCTTTTGTGTGGCGTTTGATGGTACTGTGATCAACAATTTTTTGAAAATGTCTTCTTTTTTTTAAACAATTATTTTTTTCTTCCTGGAAGCTTTTAGTATCTTTATTTCTACAGTTCTGAAACTTCACAATAATTTAATTATTATAGACATTTTTTCATTCATCTTTTTGGCCATTTGATTGACATTTTCAGACTCCAAGTTATAACTTTACAAATACAAAAATTGTGCATACTATTTCTATGATAACTACCTCACATTTTTATCATTTTTTTGAAAAATATAAATCTTTCAACATTATCCCCCACCCTTTATTGAACTTATAAATCTGATTTTTTTCTACAAGTTTAGTGTTTTCCAAATATTTCTATTAAAGGCATCCTTTTATTTTAAGAGTTTAGCATTCTCTTATCTTTCCTGGGTTACTAGTTTTTTAAAAATATGTTTTCTAATCTTTTTGTTGAAAAAGTTTTTTTATGGTTATGTATTTGTGACTACATTTCATGTTGGAAACTTTTTTCATTTGTCTACTTGCCCATATTTAAGAGCGAGGCACTGAAGTGATGACTTAAAATTTTGTTTGTAGGCGTCACATAGGATGAAATAGCTTGTTGTTGGGGATTTCAGTCTTCCTACATGATTTTCTAGACTGTGTTGTCTTGAAGACTAACCCCGTACAGAAAGACAAGTAGAGACTGAAGAAAGATTCAGACCCCTGCAGATTAATGGGTATCAGGCTTAACAAGCCAGAATTTACATACAAGGCTTGTTTGTGGCAGTCTCAAGATAAGTAGATCTCTGCATGTGCCTGCTAGAGTCTTATGTGTTTTGAAGAGGCCTTAACTCGGTTCAGCCACATACCCTGTCCAGATGGTCTCAACAGCACATTGTTTTCTCAAAGCTGTCCTTTGAAACTGGCTCCCACTGTGGGCCCTTCCAAGGACAAGGAAAAGGAATAAGGAGCCTCCAGTTTCCCTGGTCCAGCTTGAGGGTCAGCTGTCGGTCATGCCCTCTAGATGAGCTCCTCCTGTAGTCTGGTTAGTTTCACTCAAGTATCATCTTTTGATCTCTGATCTGTTTGTACCATGGGTCAGAGTCTTGCTTCCAGTATTCCTGGGACTTGACGATGGGGAAGCTGCTGAGCTGAGGGGGTCTCATAGTCTGGTGTTTGGACTTAACACGTACATGTCCCTCTTCTCAATAACATGACTGTCTGTCTTCTGTTTCCCAGAGACTGCACAAATGGCAAACCTTCAGGTGTCACCTATACGGTGTGAGGGAGGGAATCTAGAGGTGTAATACCTATAGTATAAGCGCACGTTCAGCCAGGACTCCTTTATAGCAGTTCTACCTCTACTTCCCATGATTGCCTTTAGTGAAGCCGGTTGCCTCTGATTCCTGACATTTTCCTGGAGTTTGTATAGTAAATCTTTTACCTTTGTGGGCTTCTTCCCAAATATAAGCCTTTATCAGAGCAGAGAAAGTTGAAAATTAACTCAGTTACTGTGGTCTTTTCTTTTTCTAAAATTTTATGACATCTCTTGTCTGCTGTTCACTTTTTTCATTGTTTGTGTATGCTTGAATTTATATCTTTTTTGGGTCTTTCACTTATATTTTAGTGATAGTTCAAGAAGAGGGAAGATATCTTTAACCTGCTATGTTCAACTGGAAGCTAATTATATATTGCACAGTTCAGTTCAGTCGCTCAGTCGTGTCTGACTCTGCAACCCCATGAATCACAACATGCCAGGCCTCCTTGTCCATCACCAACTCCCGGAGTTCACTCAAACTCATGTCCATCGAGTCAGTGATGCCATCCAGCCATCTCATCCTCTGTCGTCCCCTTCTCCTCTTACTGCTAATCCCTCCCATCATCAGGGTCTTTTCCAATGACTCAACTCTTCGCATGAGTTGGCCAAAGTATTGGAGTTTCAGCTTAAGCATCAGTCCCTCCAATGAACACCCAGGACTGATCTCCTTTAGGATGGACTGGTTGGATCTCCTTGCAGTCCAAGGGACTCTCAAGAGTCTTCTCCAACACCACAGTTCAAAAGCATCAATTATTTGGTGCTCAGCTTTCTTCACAGTCCAACTGTCACATCCATACATGACCACAGGAAAAACCATAGCCTTGACTAGATGGACCTTTGTTGGCAAAGTAATGTCTCTGCTTTTGAATATGCTATCTAAGTTGGTCATAACTTTCCTTCCAAGGAGTAAGCGTCTTTTAATTTCATGGCTGCAGTCACCATCTGCAGTGATTTTGGAGCCCAAAATAATAAAGTCTGACACTGTTTCCACTGTTGCCCCATCTATTTCCCCTGAAGTGATGGGACCAGATGCCATGATCTTCATTTTCTGAATGTTGAGCTTTAAGCCAACTTTTTCACTCTCCTCTTTCAGTTTCATCAACCAGCTTTTTAGTTCATCTTCACTTTCTGCCATAAGGGTGGTGTCATCTGCATATCGGAGGTTATTGATATTTCTCTCGGCAATCTTGATTCCAGCTTGTGTTTCTTCCAGCCCAGCATTTCTCATGATGTACTCTGCATAGAAGTTAAATCAGCAGGGTGACAATATACAGCCTTGACGTACTCCTTTTCCTATTTGGAACCAGTCTGTTCCATGTCCAGTTCTAACTGTTGCTTCCTGACCTGCATATAGCACATGTGTACATTAATACGGGTGATTTTTTTGTGTTGTTTGTCTTTTGAACTCAAAAATGATTTTCTTATTTACATTTCTACCTCTTCCCAAACTTACTAATTTAGTTAGTGGATCACAACTTCCTTCAGTATGTCTGTACTTACTGATTTCAACCTTTTCTTCGCTTTTTTCTCTTTATTGTTTCTGAATTCTTAGACTGTTGCTGCTGTTTGGTCACTAAGTTGTGTCCAACTCTTTGTGATCCCATGGACTGCAGCACACCAGGCTTCCCTGTCCATCTCTGTCTCCCAGAGTTTTCTCAGACTCATGCCCATTGAGTCAGTGAGGCTATCCAATCATCTCATGCTCTGTTGCCCACTTTCCTCCTGGCCTCAATCTTTCCCAGCATCAGGGTCTTCCAATGAGTTGGCTATTCACATCAGGTGTCCAAAGTATTGGAGCTTCAACATCAGTCCTTCCAATGAATATTCAGGGCTTATTTCCATTAGGATTGACTGGTTTGATCTCCTTGCTGTCCAAGGGAGTCTCAATAGTCTTCACCAGCACTTCAGTTTGAAAGCATCAGTTCTTTGGCCCTCAGCCTTCTTTATAGTCCAACTCTCACATCCATATATGACTACTGGAAAAATCATACCTTTGACTATATGGATCTTTGTTGGCAAAGTTATGTCTCTGCTTTTTAATATGTTATTTAGGTTGGTCATAATTTTTCTTCCAAGGAACAAGCAACTTTTAATTTCATGGCTGCAGCGACCATCTGCAGTGATTTTGAAGCCAAAGAAAATAAAATCTGCTACTGTTTCCACTTTTTCCCCATCTATTTGCCATGAAGCGATGGGACTGGATGCCATGATATTCATTTTTTTAATGTTGAGCTTTAAACCAACTTTTTCATTCTCCTCTTTCACCTTTATCAAGAGACTCTTTACTTTCTCTTTGCTTTCTGCCATTAGGGTGGTATTATCTGCATATCTGAGGTGGCTGATATTTCTCCTAGCAATCTTGATTCTAACTTGTGAGACATCCAGCCAGGCATTTCATATGATGTACACTGCATAGAAGTTCAGTAAGCAGGGTGACAATATACAGCCTTGACATACTCCTTGCCCAGTTTGAAAGCAGTCTATTGTTCCATGCCTGGTTTTAACTGTTGCTTCTCTACCTGCATACAGGAGGCAGGTAAGGTGGTCTGGTATTCCCATCTCTTTAAGAATTTTCCACAGTTTGTTGTGATCCAACGCCTCACTGCAGCTAGAGAAAGCCCATGCACAGCAACGAAGACTCCGCAGTCAAAAAACTAATTTCTTTCAAATGTACTTACGTGAAGAGTGAAAATGCAGGAGAGACCAAACAAACAAATACATGACAAAGGACTCAGCATGTACTCTTCAAAGGCACATTAATTCAAACACGCAGTACAGGCTCAACCAAAATTATTACAATTTTTGTATAGTTATATAATTGTTAGAAAGTGTGGCAGGTAAATCAGTGTAATTAAGAAAGGTAAAAATAATCAAAAGTGATTGACCTATGTGAGAGAGACAAAGGGAGGGATGAGGAACTGTCTCAAGTACTTTTTTAGAAGTTTTTAAAAATATTATTTGAAAAAGAAAATTGTGTTATTGGGAATAAAGATTTACAGAAAATAACACATATTATTATTTTGCATCTTAATTTGTTTGGCAATTAATATAACAATTCTATTTAAATTGTAAGGATATGAAATATGTTTTTAAGATGTGTTTTCACTTCAAGGGATTAATTTCCTGAAATATCAAGTCTGAATTATGTAAAAAATAATTGTAATCTGCCATTAAATTGAAGACCTTGAAAATGTATGTAGATCTAATTTGTAATATACTGTGTCAGGCACTTATATGTGTGTTCAGCATTCCATATAGAGATTGAAGTCATGAATATAATGAATTGCAATAGAAGTGAAATAAATTTAGATATTCATTTTCTTATTGAATTCCATAGATTGTTCATTGAATTTAACACATCTGCTGAGTTTTCAGAATTAATATCATCATACAACAGAGATGATTAGTAGTCAAGATAAACACTTCCAAAAGTTTTTTATTTTTTTAAATGCTTGATGACACTAATTTTTTTAAGCAGCCTGCTAAATGTTTTATGGCTGCTGGAATTAATAGAAGTAACCATGGAAACTGTCTTACAATGTTTTGTGGTTGAATGGGATTTAAAATATCCATTTAAAAACATAAACACTTTGACAGCTGTGAGAATATTTACATTTCCTCAAATTTTGATTTAATAGCACTGCTTGGAAAATCGGAGGAATAAGGATTAAAGCAGAAGCTATTCTAGATATTTTTGGAAATCTTATGAAGTGCTCCAGTACTTTGGTTTATCTGTACAGATTGGCCCACATTTGGGGAGGTAGTAAAGGAGGAGCAAATCATAAAATTCCAGACATCCTGCTCAGGGGCATGAGAATCGTATTTTCCTTTTTGTTCTCTTGTCTCCATATAGTCTGTTCCTTTTGCTTATTCTTCCCATGTCGACTCTTTCTAATCTAACTAACACATTTTAAATATTGAAAAAATTTTTAAAGTAAAATTGTCAGTTCATTTTGATGCTCTAGAATTTATCCATGAATGCAATATATCATTAGAATTCTTAGTAAAAATGCACACCTTTTCATGCTGTTTGACATGGGATGTTCAGTGATTCAGCTAGGACTCAGGATATGATGGAAGGAAACCCAGCTCCAGCCATAATCCTAGTGTTCAAGGCAAGAAGAGGGATAGATGGTGATGAGCATGTCTTCCTCTTCTTATCTGTAAGAAAATGTAACTTTCCCAGAAGCCTCCTTCACTAAACATATTTTTGGTTATATTTGATAGTTGGGTCTTATGGATGCTCCTAACTTTTAAAAAGTTTTGAAAAATAAAAATATGTCTTTCTTTTTAGATTTAAATTTATGCATTTTTAATTAGAGGATAGTTGTTTAACATTATTGTGTTGATTTCTGCCATATGTCAACATGAATCAGCCATAGGTACACATATGTGCCCTCCCTCTTGAACCTCCCTCCCACCTCCCACCCCATCCCACCTTTCTAGGTGGTCACAGGGGGCTAGATTTGAGCTTGCCTTGTCATTCAACAAATTTCCTTGTCTGTCCAATTAGTTCCACTGTGTATATGTACCACAACTTCTTTATCCGTTCATCCATTAATGGACATCTAGATTGCTTACATGATCTCTGTGCTAAGTCGCTTCAGTCATGTCTGACTCTGCTACTCTGTGGACTGTAGCCCACCGGGCTCCTCTGTCCATGGGCTTATCCAGGCAATATCCTTGGAAGGAATGTTATGACCAACCTAGACAGCCTATTAAAAAGCAGAGACATTACTTGGCCCAAAATGGTCCATCTAGTCAAGGCTATGATGTTTCCAGTAGTCATGTATGGATGTAAGAGTTGGACTATAAAGAAAGCTGAGCACCAAAGAATTGATGCTTTTGAACTGTGGTGTTGGAGAAGACTCTTGAGAGTCCCTTGGACTGCAAGGAGATCCAACTAGTCCATTCTATAGGAGATCAGGCCTAAGTGTTCATTGGAAGGACTGATGCTGAAGCTGAAACTCCAATACTTTAGCTACCTGATGTGAAGAGCTGACTCATTTGAAAAGACCCTGATGCTGGGAAAGATTGAAGGGAGGGGGAGAAGGGGACGACAGAGGATGAGATGGTTGGATGGCATCACTGACTCAATGGACATGAGTTTGGGTGGACTCCAGGAGTTGGTGATGGATAGAGAGGCCTGGCGTTCTGTGGTCCATGGGGTTGCAGAGTCGGACATGACTGAGCAACTGAACTGAACTGAACTGAACTGAACCATCCAGGCAAGAATACTGGAGTGGGCTGCCATGTCCTCCTTCAGGGGATCTTCCTGACCCAAGGAATGAACCTGGGTCTTCTTCATTGTGGGCAAATTCTTTAGCATCTGAGCCACCAGGGAAGCCCCTTGGCTTCCATGTCCTGGCTGTTGTAAATAGTGCTGTGATGAACATTGGGGTACATGTATTTTTTTTCAATTATGTTTTCCTCAGAGTATACACCCAGCTGTGGGACTGTTTAATGTTTGTTTTTTAAGGAATCTCAATATCTGTTTCCATAGTGGCTGTATCAGGTTGCATTCCCACCAACATTGCAAGAGGGTTCCCTTTTCTCCACACCCTCTAGCATTGCTTGTTTGTAGATTTTTTGATGATTGCCATTCTGACCTGTGTGAGGTGATACCTCATTGCAGTTTTGATTTGTATTTCTCTCATAATCTGTGAGACTGAGCATCATTTCACATGTTTATTAGCCATCTGCATGTCTTCTTCAGAGAAATGTCTGTTGAGGTCTTCTGCCACTTTTGATTGGGTTGTTGGTTTTTCTGGTATTGAGCTGAATGAACTGCGTCTGTATATTTTGGAGATTAATTATTTGTTGGTTGTTTCATTTGCTAAATATGCCTTTCTATCATGAATCTGTAATGAAATATGGCAAGGGACCAGGGATTGGCAATAGCAATTTTATTATCAGTTGACAGTGTCTCTCCCTGGGACTTAGTCATGGGAAAAAAATGGAGAAGAAAGATGTTTTAAGTATGTATTGACATTTTAGTAGAAAACTGCCAGTTTATTACCTTGGGATATACTGTGTCATGGAACTATGTTCAAAGATCCCAGGCTAAGGAGACATTTGTGGGTTCAGTAGTCCAGTATCAGGTAACAAGGAATGAAGCTCTAAAATCCATGGTTGCTTCAACATGAAGTATAAGGAAATTTCTTTTATAACCACAAGGGACAGAGCCAGTCTGTGTTTTCAAGAAGATACTGGAAAACTAACACTTGACGTATCTACTGGCCAGACCTCAGTCCTGTGACTGTAGCTGGGTGCAAGAGAAGCGGGAATGTAATGACTTTTCTGTGCATCTATGTGCCTGAACAACCTTCTGTTATTGCTATGGAGAAGTGTGTGTGTGTGTTGGGAGGAGCAAGTAGTTTAACTTTTAGATTTTTCAGTTTTAGACATTCTCTAACCACTTCTTACTATAGAAATTAAGGATATCCCATGTATCTCCCTATCCATACCATTCATGCTTCTTTCTCATAATTTTTGATTAAGTCTCTTTGGTGTTTTCCATTATTTTTACTGTTGGCTCAGTGGTAAAGAATTCAGTGGTAAAGGTACTGCCAGTGCAAGTACGTGGTTTCAACCCCTAGGTCAGGACAATCTCCTGGAGAAGGAAATGGCAACTCACTTCAGTACTCTTGCCTCTGCCCGTGGACAGAGGAACCTGGTGGGCTACAGTCTGTGGAGTTGCAAAAGAACTGGACATGACTTAAGCATGTCTAATCAGCAACAATTATTTTTGCAGACTAAATATTAGTCACAGCTGTTCCATATAGCATCCCATTTCCTTTCTCATACAATTTTTTGTTTTTTTCCTGGAGTTAATAAAGTCTTTAATTTTTTATTTACCTACTTGTTTTTATATCTATCATTAATCTACTTCCAAACTGCTCAAAAGAGTAAGGTTCTCTTACTAAGGTCAAATATGTCAAATCTATATATCTATCTATCTACAATGTTTTTGAGGCAAGATGCCTGGATACCTTTATTTTCCTGCTTCATTTATGATAAATGCCATCCAAGCTTGGTGCACATCTGGCATCCTGGGGCTTACTTTCCCTTCATCCTATGAAGTCCTTTTTACTTCCACTTGTAATAGATCAACCTGGAAATTACTATTTCTTCCCAGTTCATTTACTTCCTCCTTTGAGGGCAGCCTTTCCTTTGTGAACTTCTAAGAATGTTAACATTTTTTGAGACCTTGGATATAGAAATATGCGTTTTATTAGTATCTTCTCTCACATTTAATTATTAGCTTGGCTTGATGTAGAATTGTATAGTTCAAAATAAGTTTACCTCAAAATCTTCTTGCCTTGTCTTTCAACTTCCCAGTTGCTTTTGTGTGGCGTTTGATGGTACTGTGATCAACAATTTTTTGAAAATGTCTTNTAGTCCAACTCTCACATCCATATATGACTACTGGAAAAATCATACCTTTGACTATATGGATCTTTGTTGGCAAAGTTATGTCTCTGCTTTTTAATATGTTATTTAGGTTGGTCATAATTTTTCTTCCAAGGAACAAGCAACTTTTAATTTCATGGCTGCAGCGACCATCTGCAGTGATTTTGAAGCCAAAGAAAATAAAATCTGCTACTGTTTCCACTTTTTCCCCATCTATTTGCCATGAAGCGATGGGACTGGATGCCATGATATTCATTTTTTTAATGTTGAGCTTTAAACCAACTTTTTCATTCTCCTCTTTCACCTTTATCAAGAGACTCTTTACTTTCTCTTTGCTTTCTGCCATTAGGGTGGTATTATCTGCATATCTGAGGTGGCTGATATTTCTCCTAGCAATCTTGATTCTAACTTGTGAGACATCCAGCCAGGCATTTCATATGATGTACACTGCATAGAAGTTCAGTAAGCAGGGTGACAATATACAGCCTTGACATACTCCTTGCCCAGTTTGAAAGCAGTCTATTGTTCCATGCCTGGTTTTAACTGTTGCTTCTCTACCTGCATACAGGAGGCAGGTAAGGTGGTCTGGTATTCCCATCTCTTTAAGAATTTTCCACAGTTTGTTGTGATCCACACAGTCAATGCTTTAGTATAGTCAATGAAGCAGAAGTAGATGTTTTTTCAGGAATGCCCTTTCTTTTTCTATGATTGAAAAGATACTGGCAATTCAATCCCTGGTTCTTCTGTCTTTTCTAAATCCAGCTTGTACAGCTAAGTTCTCAGTTCATGTACTGTTGAAGCCTAGTTTGATGGCTTTTGAGTATTACCTTTTTACCATGTGAAATGAGCACAATTATTCAGTAGTCTGCACATTCTTTGTCATTGCCCTTCTTTTGGATTGGCTTGGAAACTGACTTTTCCTAGTCCTGTGGCCCCTGCTGACTTATTTGCTGGTATATTGAGTTCAGCACTTTAATGGCATCATTTTAAGGATTTGAAATGGTTTAACTGGAATTCCATCACCTCCACTAGTTTTACTCATAGGAATTCTTCCTAAGGCTCACTTAACTTCACAATCTAAGATGTCTGGCTCTAGGCGAGCAATGACAACTTTGTGGTTATCCAGATCATTAAAACCTTGATTTGTACAGTTCTTCTGTGTATTTTTGCCACTTCTCTTAATCCCTTCTGTTAGGTTCTTGTCACTCTGTCCTTTATTGTTTCTATTTTTGCACGAAATGTTCCCTTGGTATCTCCAGTTTCCTGCAGGGATCTCTAGTCTTTACCATTCTACTGTTTTCCTCTATTTCTTTGCAATGTTCACTTAAGAAGGCTTCCTCATCTCTCCTTATTATCCTCTGGAACTCTACATTCAGATGGGTATATCTTTTCTTTTCTTCCTTGCCTTTCATTTTGTTCACAGCAATTTGTAAGGCCTCTTCAGACAACCATTTTGCCTTTTTGCATTGCTTTTCTTTGGGATGATTTTGATCACCACCTCCTGTACATTGTTATGAACCTGCATCCACAGTTTTTCAGGTATTGTCTTCCAGATCTAACCCCTTGAATCTATTTGCCACTTCCACTGAATAAGCATAAAAGATTTAAGTCATACCTGGATGGCCTAGTGGTTTTCCCTGCTTTCTTCAATTTAAGCATGAATTTTGCAATAAGGAACTCATCCACAGTCAGTTCCAGGTCTTATTTTTGCTGACTGTATAGAGCTTCCCTATCTTCAGTTGCACAGAATGTAATCAGTCTGATTTCAGCATTGACCATCTGGTGATGCCCATGTGTAGAGTGGCTTCATGTTGTTGGAAAAGGATGTTTGTATCACCAATATATTCTTATGACAAAACTCTGTTAGCCTTTGCCCTGCTTAAAACTGTACTCTAAGGCAAACCTGGAGAAGGAATGGAAAACTACTTCAATATCCATGCCTCAAGAAATCCATGAACAGTATGAAAAGGCAAAAAGCATATGACACCAGAAGATGAATTACCCAGGTTGGTAGGCATCCAGTATGCCATTGGGGAGGAGTGGAGATATAGCTCCAGAAAGAAAGAAGAAGCTGCGCTGAAATGGAAATGACTCTTAGTTTTGGATGTGTCTGGTGGTGAAAGTAAAGTACAGTGTTGTAAAGAACAATATAGCATAGGAATCTGGAATGTTAGGTTGGTGAATCAAGGTAAATTGGAAATGGTGAAGCAAGAGATGGTAAGAGTGAACATTGATGTTTTAGGAATGAGTGAACTAAAATGGATGGGGATGGGTGCATTTAATTCAGATGACCATTATATCTACTACCGTGGCAAGAATCCCTTAGTAGAAGTGTAGTAGCCCTCATAGTCAAAAAAAGTCTAAAATACAGTCATTGGGTATGGTCTCAAAAATGAGAAAATTATCTCTGTTCATTTCCAAGGCAAACCATTCCATATCACAGTAATCCAAGTTTATACCCCGATCACTAATGCTGAAGAAGTTGAAGTTGAGTGGTTCTATGAAGACTTATAAGACCTTTTAGGACTAACACCAAAAAAAAGGATGTCCTTTTTACTGTAGTGGATTAGAATGCAAAGGTAGGACTATTCATGAGTCCCCCATTTTGGGCATCAGATTTATCAGAGATTCATCTATTTTATTTTCCTTTTCTAAAACAATACTCTTGGTTTTACTTTTCAGTTTTACTATTTCTTAAAAAAAAAAAGATTATAATGGATTAACTTTTTTCTTAATCCATTATATCCTTTAGTTCTTAACATGCAATTTTCTTTCTCCTATTTTGTGGCTCCTATTCTCAATTGTTGAGTTGAATGTTTAAATAACTTATGTTTAATATTTTTATGTAACAATGAAAAACAAAGCTTTTAAATCTTCTAGTGAGATATGATGAAATGTATGTTTTATTTGGAAGTATTCTCCCTATTATTAATTTCCATGTGATACATTATTATGGCTTCTAATTAAAGTAATTTATTGTTTCAGATTGAAAAAGCAATGTACATATTTTAGAATACTCAGACATAGGAAAGAGATTATATTGTTTAGAGAGGTTGCAGGCAATAAAATGTACAAATGAAAAAGTTGCATTTATTACAATTTCAGTGTAGTTTGAAGTTGTAAAAAATGCAGTGAAGAAAAATAGAAAAGGAAAAGGTGCCAGCAGAAGGAGTGGGAAAAGCTAGTTTAAATATGGTGTTAAGGAAAGTCTTCTCTAGGAAGATGATATTTGAAAAGATAACTAAATGATGTATAAGAGTGAGCAATGTGCTTTTTTTTGGTGGGGGAGGTGCAGAATAAGAAGTGGCAGGAGCATATCTGAGAGAGGAAACAGCACATATCAAAGTTTGAGTCAGGAATTAAGTTATTTGCAGAAGAGCAAAAATACCAGTATAAGTGAAATGGAATGAAGGAAGAGGAAACTGCCATTAAATGAGAGATAAAGAGCATATTAGGGTTCTCAAGATAAGCTATTTATCTATCTATCAAGGAGATTTATAGTGAGGAATTGGCTCACACAGTTAGGAAGCTGAGAAATTCTATGAACGCCATTCACAAGCTGGAGATCCAGGAATACCTGTGATGCCATCGAGTTACAGTTCAAAGGCTCAATCAGAGAAGTCAATGACATGTATATATCCCGGTGTGAGGGAAGAAGAAACTAAGATGAGATGTCCCACTTTAAGTAGGAATAAAAGAACAAACCAGTCCTTCCATAGCCTCTGATTTATTCAGGCCTTCAGCGGATGGTGTGATGGCCACCTGCACTGAGACAGCCATCTACTGAGTCCATGGGTTCAAATGCTAATCTCACCTGGAAATACCCTCACAGACACCCCTAAGATTAATGTTTCGTATGGTCGCTTGGTGGCCAGAAAAGTTAACACATAAGATTGGCCATCACAAAGATGAGAAAGCTCTAGATTATATGATAGTGCATGGAAAAGTGGATTTCAAAGGTGTTGAAGGGTGTTAAAGAAGCATGGGAAATGTTTTGATGTAAGCATTACAAGTATTATGACTGTTTCTCCAGGGATCACCCTGCAGGAATAAAGAAAGAAAGGATGCCAAGTATAAAGGTATTCCTGGAATCTAGGAGTGCAATGATGACAGTTACTTTATCAAGGTTGAACTAGCAGAAGAGATGATGAGAAAGTGGTCAGATTTATCATATAATTGTAAGCTATTTTTTTTAGCTCAAATATTTATTTCATTGAAGTATAGTTGATTTGCAATTTTGTATTAGTAATAGTTGGTGCAGTAGTAAAAGAATCTGCCTGCCAATATAGGAGATACAGGAGAGGCAGGTTTGATCCCTGGGTCAGGAAGATCTTGTGGAGCAGGAAACAGCAACTCACTCCAGTATTCTTGCTGGGAAATTTACATGAACAGAGGAGCCTGACGGACTACAGTCTATGGGATTGTGAAGAGCTGGACACGACTGAGCGTGCACACATGGACACATTAGTGTCAGTTACACAGAATAGTGATTCAGTATTTTTAAAGGCTAGATGACATTAAAAAGTGTTTCAAATTAATGGCCATAATTCTTTGTGTTGTACAATATGTCCCTGTTGCTTATTGCTTTTTTATAAAACAGTAGTTTATATCTCTTTATCTCCCTTTCCTGTCCCACCTTTCCCTCTCTTTCCTCTCCCCAGTGGCAATCATTTGTTTGTTTCCTCAAACTATCTATGAGTCTGTTTCTGCTTTGCTATGTATATGTCTGTTTATTTTTTAGATTCCACTTTTAAGTGATATTATATAGTATTTATCTTTATTTATGTGGTCTGATTTATGGTGCCTGAGGGAAAAAAAATGAATTAAAGTTATTTCTTAGCCTTTGGCCTGAACTGTGTGTTTTTTTTTTTTCTAACTGATGAATCAAAGGATCAGTCTTCAATATGTTTATTTATATTACCTTCAATATATTTATTTATAATAATAAAAATATATTTATTATTGTTTATTAAATATATTTCAGTTGAGACATTGATTTGACAATGGGATATAAGTACCTGGAGCTCAGATAAGGGCCTAGGGCAAGAGATGACTCATGGATAGGATTTAAAACCATGGACCCGAATAGAATCAGCTAGAGTGATTCTTTTAGAGTATAAGTAGAGAAAAATATTTCCAGGCAAGAATTTTACGTGTCTCCTGAGAAACCTGTATGTGGGTCAAGAATCAACAGTCAGAATTCTGTATGGAACAACTGACTGGTTCAGGACTGAGAAAGGAGTATCACAAGGCTGTTGTCACTGTGTTTATTTAACTTATGCACTGAGCACATCATGAGAAATGCTGGGCTGGATGAGTTACAATCTGGAATCAAGATTGGTGGGAGAAACATCAACAACCTCAGATATTTGGATGATAGCACTCTAACTGCATAAATGAAGAGGAACTGAAAAACCTCTTGGTGAGGGTGAAGGAAGAGAGTGGGAAAGCCACCTTAAAGCTAAATATTAAAAAAAACTAAGATCATGGCATCTGGCCTGATCACTTCATGACAAATAGAAGGGGAAAAAGTGGAAGCAGTAACAAATTTCCTCTTCTTGGGCTCTAAAATCCCTGTGGAGGGTGATTGCAGCCATGAAATCAGAAGACAACTGCTTCTTGGCAGGAAAGCTATGACAAACCTAGACAGTGTGCTGAAAAGCCAAGGCATCACCTCGCCAACTAAGGTGCATATAGTCAAGGTTATGGTCTTTTCTCATCACACACGGTTGTGAGAGTTGGACCATAAAGAAGGCAGAGCACCAAGAATTGATGCCTCTAGACTCTGGTGCTAGGGAAGACTTTTGAGAATCCCTTTGATAGCAAGGAGATCAAACCAGTCAATCTTAAAGGAAATCAACCCTGAAAAATCACTGAAGGACAGATGCTGAAATTGAAGCTCCAATATTTTGGTCAGCTGATGCAAACAGCTAAGTCACTGGAAAAGACCCTGATGCTGGGAAAAGTTGAGGACAGAAGAAGGAGAAGAGGGCATCAGAGGATGAGATGGCTGGATGGCATCAGCGATGCAATGGGCTTGAACTTGGGCAAACTCAGGGAGATGGTGGGGGGCAGGGCATGCTGCAGTCAATGGGGTTGTGAAGAGTCAGACACAACTGGGTAACTGAACAACAGCAGAGAGAAAAAAGCTAAGTAATAAGCTATATCTAGCAATGCTGTGGAGAATATGAGGTTGTCAGGGGACGTTTAACTTTGAGGAATCCAGTATGTTACATTTTTCTTCCCTTGTGTGCCCTTTCTCAAGGATTCTCTGTTCCTTATCAGTTCCTATTTCGGCAACGAGTAGCGCTGCAAGCAATTCCCAGGATTGAGATCATGAGAAAGGGTATCCCCTTGGATTCCTTTCAGCAACTCCCTTCAGTGACTCTTTTCAGCATCAGCAACCTTGTATGTATTAGACTATCTATATTGTGGCTATTGATAAAATTTCATCGTGTGTAATAGCTGAGTAGTTGTCTTACTAAAGATATATAAGCCTGCATTTCTGCTAATAAAATACCCTTGCTCCATCAGAGCTTGGGTCCCCATGTCTTTCTTTCTTTCTCTCTCTCTCTTTCACTTTCTTATCGTCGACTCTGGTTCCAGTCCATTAAAGGACTGCCAGGTTCCAGTCCATTAAAGGACCACTACAGTTGGTAATTTCAGCAAAACTAAATGATGGAAAAGAAATTTTGATTAAAGTGAATTAAACAGAGATTGGGCAACTAGGAACCAGCAAAACTTCTTTTGGAGAGTGTTATGTGAAATAATGCTTATAAATATTTTATGGCCAACAGAATGTTTTAAGTTAATCTGTTTTTCAGAGAAAAATTTGAAAATATGTAGATATGTATAAAAGATATATAAGCCTGCATTTCTGCTAATAAAATACCCTTGCTCCATCAGAGCTTGGGTCCCCATGTCTTTCTTTCTTTCTCTCTCTCTCTTTCACTTTCTTATCGTCGACTCTGGTTCCAGTCCATTAAAGGACTGCCAGGTTCCAGTCCATTAAAGGACCGCTACAGTTGGTAATTTCAGCAAAACTAAATGATGGAAAAGAAATTTTGATTAAAGTGAATTAAACAGAGATTGGGCAACTAGGAACCAGCAAAACTTCTTTTGGAGAGTTTTATGTGAAATAATGCTTATAAATATTTTATGGCCAACAGAATGTTTTAAGTTAATCTGTTTTTCAGAGAAAAATTTGAAAATATGTAGATATGTATATATACACTATGACTAACAGTTAAGTCTTATAAATACTAATTATACAGTGACTATTATATAAATTAAACATATATGCCCTACAAGTTATAATAAAACAGAATTATAAATATACTTGTTATACTTTTATATCTTCATATCCTCAGAAATTATATATAATCTGACTTTTATTAAAATCATTTATTGTAAATTTAGGTTTGCCAAGTTCTTCTTATATTTTTCTATATATAGAATTTAATGCAATATATTTTACCTATAAGCTTTATAAATGTGATTCAGAGTTTTCCAATTTTTGACATTTTAGTTTTGTTATCTAAGTCAGCTCATGTTGTATACACAGTGGCCTTTGGGCTCTGATATTAGGATATAGGTCAGGGCCCTGGAACTCTGAGCCCTTTGGGTTTTTTTGGTAGGTTGGGAATGAACCTTGGATCTCATGTTCATCACCTGTGGCCCTAGGTAAGCAGAACTGTTGCTCAGAAAGCTTACCACCACCTGCGCCCCAACTCTGCTGGAACCAGTGCATACCCTAGAGGCCTGCAGCCCCCGCTACCACTGCCTGCTGGGGAATAAGCTGCTGTTTCTCATGTGCTCAGTTTCTCTTCTCTCTCTCCTGAAGGTTCTAAAAGCCCCTTCTCTCTTCTCAGCGGGTAACAGTGAGAAAGCTGGTGTTTCATTTCACTGATATGACCTCTGCCATCCCTCTGCCAGAGAGGATTCCTCCTGCCTCTTGAAGAGCAAAGTCCCTGTGTTGACGTCTTCTAGAAAGAGTTGCACAGTAAGAACAAGCACTCTTGTTCTTAATATTAACACAAGGTAGATGGTTTTCGTGTAAAAAAATAAATAAATCCAAAAAAAAAAAATAAACTAACTTAAATAAAAAAATTAAAAAATAAAAGCAGAAAAAAAAAAAAAAGGATTTTTGTTTTACTTTCAAGATGGCTGTTTTTCTTCAAACTCCAATTTTGGTTGTCTATGGAAGCATATTTCCCTTGGACCTAATGAAAGTTGAGTCTCATTGTCCTTCCCTTACACAGTCCTTCTAAGGCCCTGGAAGGGATCCTAACAACGGGCTCATGTGGTTGTATATTTTTTTTTTGGCATTTTGCAAATTAATTTTTTTGTATTATGTTTATTAAAGAGGGACTCAGTTTAAGTTTTAAGCTCCATAAAATCTGGATGTGCCCTTTGACATTTTTTTCTTCTAGTTGTATTGATATGGAATTGATGTACAGCACTGAACAAGGTGTACAACATAGTGATGTGACTGACATACGTCATGAATGATCACAGGAAGTTGAATGACCATCTATGGTCTCATAGATAGAAAAAGAAAAAAAAATTTTTAATAAGATACCTCAGGATTTGCTCTCTTAACAGCTTTCATATATAATGTGCAATAGTGGTAATATTTATCATATTGCACGATACATTCCTAGTACTTATAACTAGAAGTCTCTACCTTTTGACTGCCTTCATCCAATTCTTCCTCCTTGCTCCTCTCCTACCTTAAATACTTTAAGTCAAGTAGTTGTTCTTCTTTCTTTCCCTCTCTTACACTTTTCCTTTCTCCCTTCCTCTTTTTTTCTGATTGCTTTGTTCCTTCTATTTTCTTAAACTCCTGTGATGACAATTCTAAAACACCTGAGAAAAATGGAAAACTCAAGGAGAATAAAACAATAATAACAATATTGAACAACTATAACTAAAATGCTTACTGAGCATTTACTAAGAAACAGGAACTGTTAGTTTACTCACATTAATAATCTATGTAGTGCCTGTGTTTGTCCTGGTGTTTCAGTCATGTCTGACTCTTTGCGACCCCATGGACTGCAGCACACCAGACCTCCCTGTCCATCACCAACTCCCAGAGCTTCTTCAGACTCAGGTCCATTGAGTTGGTTATGTCATCCAACCATCTCATCCTCTTTCGTCCCCTTCTCCTCCCACCTTCAATCTTTCCCTGCATCAGAGTCTTTTCCAATGACTCAGTTCTTCGCATCAGGTGGCCAAAGTATTGGAGTTTGAGCTTCAGCATTAATCTTTTCTATGAATATTCAGGACTGATTTCGTTTAGGATTGACTAGTTTGATCTCCTTGCTGTCCAAGGGACTCTCAAGAGTCTTTTCCAACACCACGGTTCAAAAGCATCAATTCTTTGGTGCTTACCTTTCTTTATAACATAGAAATATGTTCTTTATATTCATAATGATATTAAACTAAAAATTTTTGAATTAAAAAATATCTCCAACAAACATTAAAAAGGGTAATATATTTATTGTATGATGAGCTCACAGAATCTGAAAAGAAAATGGGTAAAAAATATAATTCATAAGAGATAAATACAGTTTGTATACTTTAGATAAACAAATTTTACACAGGAAGGAAGAAGCTTGTCAGCAATAAGTATTTCTCCTTTTGGTTAAAGACTGAAGAGAGCCAGCAGGGGGTATAAAACAGGGCTGTCTGAGAAAGTTTTACATTCTGCATCTTTTGCCCCTGGATTGCAAGAATTCTTGGCAGAAACCAGATTTCATAAGAGTGAAACTCAAATTCATCTTTCAATGTAAATTTGATTTTGAAAAGCCAATTTCAGGATTTTTAAACTGGTACTTGAGACTCTGTGAATATTTGAAGGTGAAGGTGAAGGTGAAGTCGCTCAGTCGTGTCCGACTCTTTGCAACCCCGTGTACTGTAACCTACTAGGCTCCTCCATCCATGGGATTCTCCAGGCAAGGATACTGGAGTGGATTGCCATTTCCTTCTCCAGGGGATCTTCCCAACCCAGGAATCAAACCCAGGTCTCCTGCATTGGAGGCAGACACTTTAACCTCTGAGCCACCAGGGAAGCCCCTGTGAATGTTTGCAATGAGTAAATAGCATATTCACATCTCTTGTACTAGTGGAAAAATTGGTCTGCTCAACACCCACCACTCAGTGATGGCTTGCCTGAACTTTGTAACAAACAAGAGACAAGCAAGACACCGGGAGTTCACTAAATTTAGGATTAGTGTCCTTAAACAAGGTTAATCAATCCCTTCAAGTGGAAATTTCATTTGGATTTGGCTGACTCAGGCTGTATTGACAGCAGGTTACAGAATAATGCTGCAAACAGTTTTATTTTTAAGATGCTCTATGAGCCCCACAAATGGCCAATTTACTTTATTCCTTCTTTTCTAGTCACAAAGATTTAATCCTCAATCTCCATTCTCACTGGCCTCCAAGAATAGCCTTCATAATTATTTACACTCATGTTGAATTTACTAACTGCTTAAAAACTAGAGCTTCTTTTGCAATTTGAAATAACTATCTAGTATGAATTCACCAGGTCTGAATATATTTTGTGTGTCCTATTCTGAGATGGGTTTAGGAGTGTGGGAGTAAGCTGATGACATTTCTAGTAGCTTAACATTTGTCTTTGTTTTGTGTGTTCCAAGCAAGTGTATTTCAGAGACTATGAAACTTGTGTAAGAAAATATGCTTTTAAAGTGAAATGGGCGAGAACGCGTCCCGATAGTTCCATGAAGGAAGCGGTGGCGCTGACAGAGGCCACGTGACTCTCCTAATGGTTTCCCTGCAGGCGCCGCCATAATTACCCTGCCCTGGGGTCTGTCCTGTCAGCACAGCTAAGCTTGACAGGGAAAATGAAATGATCAGTGTTATTCAGAGTCTATTTTCAGCTGAGCAGTGATTGCTGAGCAGAGAGAGTCAATTATCTATTGGTGAGGGTAGGCCATTAGTGACATTAAGGTATGACACCAGCCGAATGAAAAGTGAACTGAGCTTGTTGCTAGCCAGCGGCTCAACTTCCAGACAATCGTTCAGAAACAATAGCCAACTTCAGAGGTCTGCGGCGACAACCTGGGTTATTTCCAGTTTCCAAGTAGGTGTGTACTATTTTGTTATTCAAGGCAAAGTTAATTTCAATGAATAGTCTTTATAACAGCAGCTTCTTTCAACACTAATTTTAGGCTTGAGAAAAATGGACATATTAATACCTGTGTATATTTGTGTTGTGTGTTTACAAGTATTAACAAATGAGATTTTATTGTCATCTTCCTAGAAGGTGCCTAAATTATTAAGGAAGTGCTCACTTTGGCAGCACATACTCTAAGCTATTAAGGAAAACCTGACATTTTCAACAGCTAATATTTTGATTGCTTACTATAAATCAGGTACCTCATTAAAGTGCTCTACATATTATACATCATTTCCCCTTAAATGTAATAGGATTTAAGGTAAATCTTGGGCCTTAGGTTAAAAGTCTTATGCAACTCCACAATTCAAAAAGGAGAAGATAGGTCTTAATACATGTTAAAAAAAAAAAAAAAGGATTTTGGCTGATTGTAATTTTAGTACATGGCATCTACTGATGGGGTTGCCAAGAAAATGAACCGATAGCCGTATTAATAGTATAGCAACTGAAACACAAGAAATCATGGTACAGATCAGATCCACTCAAAGAATGTGTTCACTTTGTGTATTCTGAAGGAGACTGGCAAATCGTGACCTATGGAGATGAAGGTAAGAGTTACAGAGTGTGGCTTAGAAGTCATGTCACACATATCAAGCTCCTCTGGCATTCAACTAGAGCCAAAAGCACATGAGACTGGGACAATAGTGATAATTGTCTTCAAATTCACTCAAACCTCCTTAACACAGGCACCATGTTTCTAGAAAAAGAAGTGTCGATTGGACCAGTGTTGTAAGAGTCGTAATGGCAAGTCTATATGGGCCACATATGGCTATCCAGTTGTCCAAGGACCACTTATTGGAAAGACCATGAATTTTCCAATGCTCTGCAGAACCATCTTTGCTTTAGATGAGGTGTCCACATAGTCAAGCGGTTGGTTCTGGCCTCTGTTCTCTTACAGTCTATTGGTATATCTTAATGTTGAGACTGTATCACCTTACTTACTTAATTTTATAGTTAGATTTAATGTCTGAAAAGTTCTCAAATCTTGTTCTTTAAGAATCACAGCTATTTTTATTCCTGGAATCTCCATTAAAAGTTTAGAATCAAGCCTTTAATTTCCAGAAAAGAGGATTTGGAATACTAACTGAGATTCCATTATCAATATATTGATTTAAGAAAATTCTCTTCCTAGGTAAGGAAAGCCCCTTAGAACAGTGCAAATTCACTGTCCTCCACCCTGAAAAACGTGCTATTTTTCATGTCTTTTAATTTCTCTATATAATTAAACTCCAAAATACACTAGTATTTTCAAAAGCCAGTATATTTTTTGTTGTGTTTTATATCTGCTTTTATCTTTAATTCTACTTTTTTATCTTGAAAAAAAACACCCTTTTAGTATTTCTTTTTTTTTTTAAGCTCAGGTTTTCCAGTGACAGAATTAGTCAATATTGTTTGCATGTCTGAAAACGTTACTCCTTACCTTCTCTTCCTCTCAGCCTCACCACACCCCCAACCCTTGGCCCGTCACCTGGAGCAGCCCCGCCAGCCTGCACGGTCTCCCCTCGGCCCAACGCCCTGTGCAAGAGTGACAGCAGGAGGATTCGGGGGTGCCTCTTCAGCCCCAGGCCCCTTCCTTAGCTTCACTTTTAAAAGACATCTTCTCTAGGAATCTGGTCTGATAGCTAGGTTCTTATGACTGAATTTATTTTGTCTTCCACGGGGCTTTGAAAATCTGCCACTTGTTGCCTTTCATCGCTCCGTAAAGCAGGTGCTATTAAAAATTTGACTCCGTTCCGCTTACTCCTCTTCTGCAAACACAACTGCACGTGCGCTGCACCTTCTCAGGGCGCCTTGATAACTCACTCTCTGTGTATTTTTCATTCTGCACACCTCAGTCTGGCTGTTCTCTTCGATGAGTGTTGATTCATAAATTCAGTATGTCTTTTCTTCTGTTCTCAACATCTATTCAGTTCTTAATTTGACTGTTGTGCTTTTTCATTTTCATACTTCCATTTGCTTTTTATAGATTTACCAGTTTTCTACAGAAGTTCTAATATCTCTTTGAGGCATAGTAAGCAAAGTTCATTTTACAACCAATGCCTGATAACTCTAGTATCTAGAGTTTTGTGTTTATTTCTGTCAGTGTTTCTGCTGTTTTGTTTTGCTTTGTTTTGTCAATGGTGTCTTTCTACTCCTGGGCACAATTATTATTATTATTATTTTATGAGCCAGACATTTTTTTGAAAAATAGTAGAAACACTGTGAGCATTAGTGATGCTACCACTCCCTAGACAGGATTTACAATGCTTTTGGTAGGATTCTAGGAGTAGTATCAATATGGACTTCTTATTCCAATTTAAAGAATTGAGATGATTCGAGATTAGGCCATATGTAGTCCCTCTGTGATCCTAATTCTAATTCATTCTTACTCTGAAACTTAACCTTTTGGGCTACCAAAAAATATGTAGGGTGTTTACTTGGCACACTTTTAGCTGGCCTGGATTCCAATTTGTGTTCTCTGTTTTCCACCTCAAAATGTTAAGAATTAAGAGGTTTCTAAGGGAAAGGAAACTGAAAATACTGAATGTACTTTTCCTCATGGCAATATCAACCCTCTGAAGTCTTCGTGTAAATATTTTTATGTTTTGTCCAAGCATTAAAGTTGTCCTCCAAAATTTCCACCAAACTTAGGAGTAAATTGGGCCATGTCAAAAGGCACATGAAGGTGTATGCTGAACTCAGACCTGGCTCTCTCAAATTCTAAAGCACATATTCCTAACCAATATGTGACTTTTTCCTACTAACTCTATATTTAAGTTACAAAGAAGAAAACCACAGTGATTCCTAGAGGTCATGAAGGAAGCACAGATTACTGGAGGTTAGGAACTTCAACACGATCCTACAACAACTTTTGGGAATTCACCACATCTAGGGTTAGACCTCATCCTTTTGTTTTTAGTTACCTAGGGTTGTCAGCATGATGGTGGCAAATCCTTGGACTTAAGAGTCACAATACCAAGCTCATAGATGGTCATGTGTAAATCCAAATGCCAACCTACTCAAAATGATCATGAAAAATAGGTTTATGCCAGTCAATTAGTGATCTCTATTACTCTTGGTAAGTAACTGGAAAAATGACCAACTATAATTAGAAGCTTGTATGTAATTAGAGCGAGTTATTTGGGTATTACATAAATTACCCTACTCCTAGAACCAGGAGTGCTTAAATCCATGGTTCAGAACATTCTCTTCCCTGAAAGAGTGTTCCTGCCTTATAAATTCGGGGAGCTTTCAATTTTTATCCACTTATAGGGTATCTCCTCTTTCCTCTTATTCCAGTTCTTTCTCCCTAAAGAAATATCTCAGATACTTTGATCAGAGCTTTAGGTATTCCCAAACTTTTCAATTGAATAATTAGACATTCTTATTTCTAGAGTAGTCAGTGACTTTGATTGAGTAGATAGGTTTATTGTTTTAATTTAATATACAGCTTTATGTATCTTAATTTCAGATAGAAATTAGACACATTCTATTGCTTGATTTATTGATAAGCCCCTTTTTAAAATAATTTTACAAATTCTAGAAACTGCTCCTATTAGGTTATAATTTAATATTCTGAAAAATGACAATTCTTTCAAAAAGTATGATTAAATCATGCATCTATATGTATGTGTATGTCCGTATAATTGGTAAAATATATTTTACTTTTGCTTCCTATAATCTACTAATTGTGTTATACTTTATAATATAATAACTTCATTTCTTCAAGCTAGGCAGTTTGTCTTTCCGGGTTTTGCTTGTGAAATAAAAGTTTGGGATTAGATAATACTGATGGTTCCTTCCAGATCTAAAATGTCATGACTCTGTGATTCATGTGGGCTTGGAAAAAATCATTCTACTGGCGGCATTTTTCACTTGGGCATAATCCTCTTGTGTGCCCCTGTCATTAGTCAGGGGCATCATCTCTTCTGCATGATCAAGCACGTGAGAGTTGAGCTCATTTCTCTCGAGATGGAATATTAAGCATGTCTACATCTGGTGCTCATATGTGAACAACATGCTTAAAAATTGATCCTTTGACTGTATTATGCCAGTGAATAAGCTTGGGGAAAAATGGATAAAGTGTCAANAGAGTTGAGCTCATTTCTCTCGAGATGGAATATTAAGCATGTCTACATCTGGTGCTCATATGTGAACAACATGCTTAAAAATTGATCCTTTGACTGTATTATGCCAGTGAATAAGCTTGGGGAAAAATGGATAAAGTGTCAAAGAGGAAGCACAAACATTTCTCAATGTGTGGCTATTGCATGCCTTAAAAATAAAAGTCCACTCTAATAACTGTACAGTTTTCATGTAATTGCTAAGTCTCCCGGTGATATTTTGACTTTGATCTTAAACCCCATGATGTTACCAGAAAACATATGTTGTGTACAATACAACACATCGACTTTGATTTTTAAAATGCTACTTATGGCAGTTTTAAATGAGGTACAGCTTTCCTTTACACAGTTTAATATTTGCAAAACTTTTAAAAAGACCAATAAGGGAAAGCTTAAAGTAAAAACAAGTTGCATTTAGTCACAAATATTTAAATAATTTTTCCACCTTCCTCCAAGGTAACTGTAGGCTCTCTTTCAGAGATTTCAGAACATTCCTTTCATTTTTCAGTCATCACAAATTAGAATTATTAAACAGAGGCCATTTGTTTTCACTCAGTATTTAACTACTCATAACTTTGTGTTGTTTAAAATTTGCCTTTTAAAAATGTGACTGATCTCCACCCGTGTATTACTTCTTTTTGTAATTTCTCATGCCTCCTAATACATGTTGATTTTCACCTGAGGAAAGCTAACATTTTCATGTATCTCTCCAATAAAGAATTAAAATAATCACTCACAAATAGGAGAGACTAGTTTGACCTGAGAATAATTATCAAGTGAGTTTGTCTTGGAAATAATTACCTTCAAAATACTAAATAACTGTTATATTCTAAAAAGATGTAATAAATAATTGCCTTTATAGCTTTGGCCAATTAGACTTTGATGATACATTAAGCATATTTGAGGTATGGACAGTTCAGTTCAGTTCAGTTCAGTCGCTCAGTCGTGTCC
>SJYX01021974.1:88230-105072 GCA_006410675.1 Oreotragus oreotragus
GTTTTGGAATGTTTTCCTGTGTACCTCGTTATTTTTGGCTTTAGTGGCTTTCTGAGAGAGACACCTTTAGCCCATGAGTATAGCCTCTGTCTTCCAAATTTCCACTGACAGTGAAGAAGCATCGAGATATGTTTGTAAATGTGGTAAATCAGTGTACATTAAACATGCAGATACTTCAAGACATTTCTGAAAGAGTGCAGATGTTTTGAGAGAGAGTAAGCAGGGAGGCCTGGCGTGCTGTGATTCATGGAGTTGCAAAGAGTCGGACACGACTGAGCAACTGAACTGAGCTGAATGCAGAGATTTACGTCTTGTGTGGAAAAAGCTATAACATTCCTAGCATGAAGAGAATGGGAACTACTGAGGAGGCTGAGTGACAGGGCAGGAAGTAGTTTTTAATAAACCTCTGAGAAATGCTCTTGATTTCTAGAGTCCACACAGAGTGGTGATTCTACAACAATAATTATACCCTACACCTGATGTTAATAGGGCCTGATACAATTTGTCCCAAAGATATAATTACCCTCCAAATAGGACTTTTGACTGATATTATTGAGGGTTTGTATTCTCAGCTTAAATTATTAGGCATCCTAATTGTAATAAGATATTAGATAGTGTAAGGAAATATTAATTAGAATTGTAATTGTAATTATTGCTACTCATCCAGTTGAGTACAGTAAAGCTCTGACAGGCTTATGTCAGGAAAATGTAACTGAGAGATTTATTTGAGAAATTTATGAACAAATATTCATGGTGAAAACTACAGAGATTTGTGAATTGATTTTTTTTTTTTAGATTGTCTTGAATCAGTGTTCATGATTGAATGAAGAATTGAGTATTCTGAAGTTTCTTAGCTTTGCTGATGTCAAAAGTTGTTATTGTTTGTTTCTTGAAAACATCACCAAAATAGCATGTTGAAACAAATGGCTTTACCACATAAAGGGAGGTATCGATCTTAATAGTGTTTAGTGGTGTCTCAGAATGGAGAGAAAAAAGGCAAGGTATTTATGAGGCGTAAGTGACCTGGATTAGCAAGGTTTTTTTCAATGTTTGGGCTTGGTTAGGATTGGTCAAGTTTGGGGATATAATATTTTATAAGTGATAGACCCAGAGAGACTGAAGGCAATTGAAGAATATTAAGAGACTGAAGAATATTAAGGCAAGAGTTTCTAAGTCTGAAGATGGAGAAGCTCTGTATAGTCATCAAAAATAAGACCTGGAACTGATTGTGGCTCATACTGTGAGCTCCTTACTGCAAAATTCAGGCTTAAATTGAAGAAACTATGGAAAACCACTCGACTATTCAGATATGACCTAAATAAAATCACTCATGTTCATGCAGTAGAGATAACAAATAAGTTCAAGGCATTATATCTGGTAGACAGAATGCCTGAAAGACTATGGATGGAGGTTCAAACCTCAACAAGAAGAAATTACTAAAACCATCCTCAGTAAAAAGAAAGGCAATGAGGCAATGGTTGTCTGAGGAGCTTTTACAAATAGCTGAGTAAAGAAGAAAAGTGAAAGGTAAGGGAGAAAGTGAAAGATATGTCCAACTGAATGAAGACTTCCAGAATATAGCAAGGAGAGATAAGAAGGCCTTCTTAAATGAATAATAATAAAATGAAATAGAGGAAAATAATAGAATGGGAAAGACTAGAGAACTTTCAAGAAAATTGGAGATACCAAGGTAACATTTTATGCACAAATGAGCATGATTAAGGACAGAAATGTTAAGGACCCAACACAAACAGAACAGACTAAATGGAGGTGGCAAGAACACACAGAAGAACTATACAAACAATGTCTTAATGACCCAGATAGCCATGATGTAGTGGTCACTCACCTAGAGCCAGACATCTTGGAGTCTGAAGTCAAATGGGCCTTAGGAAGGATTACTTTGAACAAAGCTAGTGGAGTTGATAAAAGTCCAGCTGACCAATTCAAAATCCTCAAAGACAGTGCTGTTAAAGTGCTGCAGTCAATGTGCCAGCAAATTAGTAAAACCTGACATCAGCCACAGGTCAGTTTTAGTTCCAATCCCAAACAAGGGCAATACCAAAGAATGTTCCAAATACTATACAATTTCATTCCTTTTACATGCTAGATTTAGGTAATGCTCAAAATCTTTCAAGCTAGGCTTCAGCAGTACATGAACTGGGAACTTCCAGATACACAGGCTGGGTTTCGGATAGACAATGGAACCAGAAATCAAATTATCAATATTTGATGGATCATGGAGAAAGCAAAGTAGTTCCAGAAATACATATACTTCTGATTCACTGACTAGGCTAAAACCTTTGACTGTGGATCACAACAGTGAACATTCTTTAAAGAGATGGGAGAAACAGACCACCTGATTTGTTTCCTGAGAAACCTGTATGCTGGTCAAGAAAGAACAGTAGAACCGGACGTGGAACAATGGACTGGTCCAAACTGGGAAAGGAGTGCGTCAAGGCTGTATATTCTCACCTTGCTTATTTAACTTATATGAAGAGTACATCATGACAAGTGTTGGGCTGGATGCATCATAAGCTGGATTCAAGATTTCTGGGAGAAATATCAACAACCCTAGACATGCAGATGATAGCACTCTAATTGCAGAAAGCAGAGAAAAACGAAAGAGCCTCTTGAAGATGAAAGAGGAAAGTGATGAAGCTGGCTTAAAACTCAACTTTCAAAAAACTAAGATCGTGGCATCCAGTCTCGTCAGTTCAGTTCAGTTCAGTTCAGTCACTCAGTCATGTCTGACTCTGCGACCCCATGAATTGCAGCACACCAGGCCTCCCTGTTCATCACCAACTCCCGGAGTTCTCCCAAACTCATGTCCATCGAGTCCGTGATGCCATCCAGCCATCTCATCCTCTGTCACCCCTTCTCCTCCTGCCCCCAATCCCTCCCAGCATCAGGGTCTTTTTCAATGAGTCAGCCCTTCGCATGAGGTGGCCAAAGTACTGGAGTTTCAGCTTTAGCATCAGTCCTTCCAATGAACACCCAGGACTGATCTCCTTTAAAATGGATTGGTTGGATCCCCTTGTGGTCCAAGGGACTCTCAAGAGTCTTCTCCACCACCACAGTTCAAAAGCATCAATTGTTTGGCTCTCAGCTTTCTTCACAGTCCAACTCTCATATCCATACATGACCACTGGAAAAACCATAGCCTTGACTAGACGCACCTTTGTTGGCAATGTCTCTGCTTTTGAATATGCTATTTAGGTTAGTCATAACTTTTCTTCCAAGGAGTAAGCGTCTTTTAATTTCATGGCTGCAGTCACCATCTGTAGTGATTTTGGAGCCGCAAAAATAAAGTCTGACACTGTTTCCATCACTTCATGGCAAATACATGGGGAAAAATTGGAAGCAGTGACAGGTTTGATTTTCTTGCTTTCCAAATCAGATGGTGATTGTAGCCATGAAATTAAAAGACACTTGCTCCTAGGAAGAAAAGCTACAGCAAATCTAGTGTATTAAAAAGCAGAGACATCACTTTTTCAGCAAAGTTCCATGTAATCAAAGCTATCTTTTTTCCAGCAGCCATGTATGGATGGAAGAGTCTGACTATAAAGAAATCTGAGCACTAAGGAACTGATGCTTTTGAACTGTGATGTTGGAGAAGACTCTTGAGAATCCCTTGGACTGCAAGGAGATTGAACCAGTCAATCTAAAGGAAATCAACCCTGAATATTCATTGGAAAGACTAATGCTGAAGCTGAAGCTCCAATACTTTGGCCACCTGATGCAAAGAGCTGACTCATTTGAAAAGACCCTGATGCTGGGAAAGATTGAAAACAAATGTAGAAGGGAGCAGCAGAAAATGAGATGGTTAGATAGCATCACCAACTCGATGCACATGAATCTGAGCAAACTCTGTGAGGTACTGGACGACAGAGGAGCATGGAGTTGCAGAGAGTTGGACATGACTTAGTGACTGGACAACAACAAGTGATTTCTTGTATATTACCATTTGTATTTAATTAATATATTTCTCATTTTTCTCATGGATTCTTCTTGACCTATTGGCTATAGAATGTGTTGCTTTATTTCCAAATATTTGGGATTTTCCAAATATCTTTCTATTTACTTCTAATCTAATTTCCTGGCATGTTTTTTGTTTGATTTTTAAATTGGTTTGTTTTATCACCTAAAATATAGTTTATCTTAATTAACATGCCTTATGGTTTCTGTTGTTAATGCATGGATTATCCTGTAAATGTAAACTGGCTCAAGCAGGTTGATAATCTCATTCAGACACACAATCTCTCCTCTAATTCTTTCCATATATTACTCTGAGTACTGATAGAGTATTTTTGAGATTCTTAACAATAATTGTAGGTTTATTTATCCCGCCTTTCAGTTGTATCAGTTTTTGCTTCATGCATTTTAAAATTTTGTCATTAGAAGAATGTCCATTTAGCATACAAATATGCTCTGGATCCCTTTATAATCCTGCAATGTCCCTGCTGACCCTGGTAATATTTCCTATTTTGTTATCTAGTTTGTCTGCTTTACTGTAGCCTCTGTAGCTTGCTTTTGTTTAATGTTTAAATGGTATATTTTACCCTTTTATTTTCTATTAAATTCTTTACATCTTTATATTTAAAGTGGGATTCTTATATACTACATATACCTGAATCATATGTTTATGTATGTGTATGTGTGTGTATATTTAATTCAATCTCTATATTTTAATTAAAACTCAACATTCAAAAATTAAAGATCATGGCATGTGATCCAATCACTTCATGGCAGATAGATGGGGGAAATAATGGAAAACAGTGACAGATTTTATTTTCTTGGGCTCCAAAATCATTGCTGATGGTGTCTCCAGACATAAAATTAAAAGATGCTTGCTCCTTGGAACAAAGGCTATGACAAACCTAGACAATGTATTAAAAAGCAGAGACATTACCTTACTGACAAAGGTCTGTGTAGTCAAAGCTATCGTTTTTCCAGTAGTCACGTATGGATGTGAGATTTGGACCATAAAGAAAGCTGAGCACCAAAGAACTGATGCTTTTGAACTGAGGTGTTGGAGAAAACTCTTGAGAGTTCCTTGGACTGCAAGGAGATCCAACCAGTCCATCCTAAAGGAAATCAGTCCTGAATATTCATTGGAAGGATTGATGCTGAAGTTGAAGTTCTAATACTTTGGCCACCTGATATGAAGAACAGACTCATTGGAAAAGACCCTGATGCTGGGAAAGGTTGAAGTCTGGAGGAGAAAGGGATGACAGAGAATGAGATGGTTGGATGACGATACCGACTCAATAGACATGAGTTTGAGTAAACTCCAGGAGATGGTGGAGGACAGGGAAGCCTGGCGTGTTGCAGTCCATGGGGTTGCAGAGTGTCGGACATGACTGAACTACCGAACAACAATAGGCCATTACATTTGAGTGTGATTGTAATTAGAATAAACCTACCACTTTGCTGGTTTTTTTCTATATGTTCCATCTGTTCTTTTTTTTTTTNATTTCTCATTTTTCTCATGGATTCTTCTTGACCTATTGGCTATAGAATGTGTTGCTTTATTTCCAAATATTTGGGATTTTCCAAATATCTTTCTATTTACTTCTAATCTAATTTCCTGGCATGTTTTTTGTTTGATTTTTAAATTGGTTTGTTTTATCACCTAAAATATAGTTTATCTTAATTAACATGCCTTATGGTTTCTGTTGTTAATGCATGGATTATCCTGTAAATGTAAACTGGCTCAAGCAGGTTGATAATCTCATTCAGACACACAATCTCTCCTCTAATTCTTTCCATATATTACTCTGAGTACTGATAGAGTATTTTTGAGATTCTTAACAATAATTGTAGGTTTATTTATCCCACCTTTCAGTTGTATCAGTTTTTGCTTCATGCATTTTAAAATTTTGTCATTAGAAGAATGTCCATTTAGCATACAAATATGCTCTGGATCCCTTTATAATCCTGCAATGTCCCTGCTGACCCTGGTAATATTTCCTATTTTGTTATCTAGTTTGTCTGCTTTACTGTAGCCTCTGTAGCTTGCTTTTGTTTAATGTTTAAATGGTATATTTTACCCTTTTATTTTCTATTAAATTCTTTACATCTTTATATTTAAAGTGGGATTCTTATATACTACATATACCTGAATCATATGTTTATGTATGTGTATGTGTGTGTATATTTAATTCAATCTCTATATTTTAATTAAAACTCAACATTCAAAAATTAAAGATCATGGCATGTGATCCTATCACTTCATGGCAGATAGATGGGGGAAATAATGGAAAACAGTGACAGATTTTATTTTCTTGGGCTCCAAAATCATTGCTGATGGTGTCTCCAGACATAAAATTAAAAGATGCTTGCTCCTTGGAACAAAGGCTATGACAAACCTAGACAATGTATTAAAAAGCAGAGACATTACCTTACTGACAAAGGTCTGTGTAGTCAAAGCTATCGTTTTTCCAGTAGTCACGTATGGATGTGAGATTTGGACCATAAAGAAAGCTGAGCACCAAAGAACTGATGCTTTTGAACTGAGGTGTTGGAGAAAACTCTTGAGAGTTCCTTGGACTGCAAGGAGATCCAACCAGTCCATCCTAAAGGAAATCAGTCCTGAATATTCATTGGAAGGATTGATGCTGAAGTTGAAGTTCTAATACTTTGGCCACCTGATATGAAGAACAGACTCATTGGAAAAGACCCTGATGCTGGGAAAGGTTGAAGTCTGGAGGAGAAAGGGATGACAGAGAATGAGATGGTTGGATGACGATACCGACTCAATAGACATGAGTTTGAGTAAACTCCAGGAGATGGTGGAGGACAGGGAAGCCTGGCGTGTTGCAGTCCATGGGGTTGCAGAGTGTCGGACATGACTGAACTACCGAACAACAATAGGCCATTACATTTGAGTGTGATTGTAATTAGAATAAACCTACCACTTTGCTGGTTTTTTTCTATATGTTCCATCTGTTCTTTTTTTTTTTTCTTCTCTTCTCATTTAGAATTTTCTTTAGAACTGAGTTTTATAAATGATTCCATTTTATTTCTCCTATTGGTTTATCAATTGTAGATCTTTTTAAAACTTTTTAGTGGTTACTTGAGGTTAACAATGTACAATTTTAATTTTTCACAATCTTTAAATATTATTTATACCATGTCACACATGGTATTTTAATATTATAACAACATATTTCCATTTTCTTATAATTTTTTATTCTTCTGTTTCAGATACTCTATCTTATATGTTTCAAAATTCATAATACACTGACGTTTTAGCCTTTGATAATAAAAGTATATGTTAAAGCAATTAATAAAAGTGTTTATATTTAGCTTTGTTTTTGTTATTTCTAGAGCTCCTCATTTGTTTCTATAGATGCCAATTTTCATTTGGTAGTAGTATCCTACTGGAAGAAATTGAGTTAATATTTCTGGTAGCACAGAACTACTGACTATAAATTATTTCAGCCTTTGTTTGCCCTCAAATATGTTTATTTTACTTTTGCTTTTCATTTATTTTGAGAGATGTTCTCATTGATATAAAATTCTGAATTAATCATTTTTAAAAATTTTGCATTTTGATTATGTTATCCTACTGTCTTCTGGTGTGCATAATTTCAGATGAAACTATTACAATTCTTATATGAGATGTACTATTTTTCTCTGGCCAATTTTTAGATTTTTACTTTTCAAAATTTTTTCCTCGGTTTAGCTAAAATGTGTTAGTTATCATTTAAAAAATAATATTGCCTCATATTTTCTGAACCTCTTAAATCTGTGTTTTGATGCCTTTCATTATTTTTGAAGACTTGCCAATAATTACCTCTTCAGCCAATACTTGCTTCATCTGCCTCATTTTCCTATCTTCATCTTTTGGAATCCTTCCACGGCTCCTGGGTGCTCTATTCTGAATTATTGTAAGTCTCTTTTTTTTCTCTTTGGGTTTTAGTTTGAGCAGTTTCATTGACCTGCCATCGAGTTCATTAATTCTTTCCTCAGCTATGGTTAAGTCTCCAGAGACTCAGTTCAAGGTGTCCTTATATGTAGCATGCTTTATATTTCAGTTGTCACCTTGGTAACCCGATGGATCGTATATGCTGCTGCTGCTAAGTCACTTCAGTCATGTCCGACTCTGTGTGACCCCATAGACGGCAGCCCACCAGGCTCCCCCATCCCTGGGATTCTCCAGGCAAGAATACTGGAGTGGGTTGCCATTTCCTTCTCCAATGCATGAAAGAGAAAAGTGAAAGTGAAGTCGCTCAGTCTGTCCAACTGTTAGCGACCCCATGGACTGCAGCCCACCAGGCTACTCTGTCCATTGGATTCTCCAGGCAAGAGCACCGGGGTGGGGTGCCATTGCCTTCCTCGGATCGTATATGGGTCTGGTTCATTTGATCTCTTTGTCTTCTACCAGTGTTTGCTTTTCCTTGATGCTTCATTTTTCTCAAAACTTGTACTTGGTAAGCGGACATGTATGTAAGATAGGAGAGTAACAGTGATTCATGCTGGAAGTAGGGATCACTTTTTCCTTTGTCCAGTTTTTAGAAATGAAGATTGAGTGGCATTTGGAGCTTTTATTGCTATAGTTACCCTCAATATGCGTGGTTATCCTCAGTTTCTTTATCTGTGCTGCCACTAGAATCTCTCCCAAGGTCCTGGTGAGATCATTGAAAAGTCTGTAAATGAATGTGAACTGTCTCTGAGTCTGAAGCTCCTAATGGTTTTATAATCTCACCATAGTCCTCACTCACATCCTTTTAGAAATTTTAAAGTGATTTTTTTTCTTAACAGTATAGCACCCAGTTCCTCTTCTCATTCTCTGCCTCATTTATACCCCTCTCTCCTTGGACATAGCTGCTTTTCCTTAGATTTTAGGTGCATTTTTTGTCCTGCAAACTCAGCTCTCTAATTTATCTGAAACATATATACTTTTATAGATTATTTGGCTTTTTCTGATTGTTAGAGCATGGGGGAGACAGTCAGGCTTTATACTTGCTAAGCAGAATGCAAATTTTGAAAAGCAGAAAAACAGAGTATATCAGCAGGGAAGAGAATATTTTTTGACAAGTATACAGAGATATTTCTGAAGCAATAATTATTATATTCAGATTTTCAGATGTTACTATACTGAAATATTATCTCCTGAGCAATACAAATATTATGAGTCTGCTTTTAAGGTCAAAAGCATCATTTATTTTTAAAGTGATGAAAAATGAGAGAATTCATTTTATGGGAGTAGATTTGTTGAAAATACAAATTACAGGATTGATGTTAAACCATAAAACAGAACAAAATAATTTAATAATATATGTCATATAGTCAGTATTTAGCTTTGGGGGTTCTGTGAGGTGTTACTAACAAGATCCTTTAAAAGTTTATTAACTGCTTGTATTTGAATGCTTCTGTTGTAAGTAAAAAAAAATCTGACTTAAACCACCTCAAACTGAAAAGTAAATGAGCTTTCTTTTAAAACCCCAAATTCAAAGACAGTAAGAATTCTATGCGGGGAAGGCAATGGCACCCCACCCCAGTACTCTTGCCTAGAAAATCCAATGGACGGAGTAGCCTGGTGGGCTGCAGTCCATGGGGTCGCTAACAGTCGGACAGACTGAGCGACTTCACTTTCACTTTTCTCTTTCATGCATTGGAGAAGGAAATGGCAACCCACTCCAGTGTTCCTGCCTGGAGAATCCCAGGGACGGGGGAGCCTGGTGGGCTGCCGTCTATGGAGTCACACAGAGTCGGACATGACTGAAGTGACTTAGCAGCAGCAGCAGCAAGAATTCTATGCACCGGTTGAACAAGAGGTTCATAATTATTAACAGTGCCTAGTGACATTGTCTGCAACTGTTCCCCTTGGCCTTCCTTTGAGGGTCAGTTTTATCCTTAGTCCAGCCTAGCTATTCAGACGTTATACTTAGAAATGATTCTGTGAAAGGAAGGAAGAGGGCCCAGCATTCAAATAAAAAGTCAAGAGTCGTTCCGTTCAAATCAGGTTTGGTTCCATGCCTACTCCTGAACCAATCGCTGTCCTCAAGGAAATGTAATATGCTTCCTGGATTGGGCTAAATCACAGAATTCTTTCCTGGAAATGTCAGTAAATTAAACCTCTTTAATAAAATTAAATACAAATTAACCTCAAGAATACCTGGGAGGCAGGGCACTGCTTGTTAGTAAAACACTTCTTAGTATCCATTATATATATATATATATATTTTTTTTTTTTAGTTCTCAGTAGGTATAAAGAAGTAAAGTAGACACTGTGGAATGCATGGAGAAAATTCACTATCTACTTTCAAAAATGGAGCAAAATATGACAATATGTGGCAAAATATCAGTAAACATAGTGTTGGGAGATATTACAAGAGAGAACTTTTGAAAATTCTTCTATCAAAATATATTCCTGAGAGTTATAGGTTTTTAGAGCTTAGAGCTTAGAGTTATCATTGAGTTCACCTTTCTCATTTTACAGATGAGGTAACAGAGACCAGAAATGCTAAATGATTTGACAAAGGCCATATAGGCAACAAGCAGTGAAGCCTGAGAGAGGACACAGTTGCTTTGGCTTTGAGTCTGTAGCTCTTTCCATTACCTTGTGTTTATTCTGGAAGCGGGGAAAAAAAACGTGATCACATTATGTGCACATAAACTCATTTGTCACTATATAATAGTCTTTTTCAAGTGATAAATTGATTGCAAAGCTTCTATCCTCCTTTCCAAAGGCTGAGTTGTATATATGAATGTAACTTTCAGACTGAAAGGCATATTAGCTTTCCCCCTCTGTTTCAAAGACATTTTTAAAATGTTTCACCTTTGACACTGCTACCTACTAACATTTATGAATATTAAGTAATGTTAGAGGTTAATGCACTGCTAATGATAGGTTGTTGTAATGCAGTTGACCCCTTGGGCATGAAATGGCCAATAAAATTATCTTTTTGCAGCAAAACTAAGGGGGCTTAGTCATATTGTAAAGGACAATGGGATGTTTTGTATATCCATATGGCCTAGCTGTCTTTCAGGGTAATCTGAAAACAGCATTTATGACTTTTATAAATCACTTTTTAAAATTATTGATGAATTTACCTCATTTTCTGTACTATACCATTCATAGTTATGATTCTTTTTAGGAGTGCTTGTTTTTTAAATATCATATTAACCTTTAATAATATTTAAGTGAGAAAAAATTAAAATCATATCTGAAGGAAATTAACTTATTTTATTGAAAGTAGTGTATTATTTAGTATGATTAAATTTACTAAGGAGGAGTAAATTTCACACTGGTTTCCCTAGTATCATTTTGTTGACATGCATACTCAGTTGCCTCAGTCACATTCAACTGTTTGTGACACTATGGACTGTAACCTGCCAGGTTCCTCTGTCCTTGGGATTCCCAGGCAAGAATGCTGGAGTGGGTGGACATTTCCTTCTCCAGGGGATCTTCCTGATCCAGGGATCAAACCCTTGTCTCTTATGTCTCCTGCATTACCAGGCAGGTTCCTACCACTAGTGCCACCTTCTTCAACCCCATATCTCTCTATATTAAACACAAAGAGTATTTTTTTTAAAATAATGAATTGAGAGAGTAGTACCGCCCTACATATACTACCATCTGGAAAATAGCAGGAAGCTACTGTATAGCACAAGCAGCTCAGCTCAGAGCTCTCTGGTGACCTAGGAGGGTGGGATAGTGGGGTGGGAGTGAGATTTAAAAGGGAGGAGATATATTTATACATATGGCTGATTCACGANCCGAGATGTGTATAAGAGACAGCTACCATCTGGAAAATAGCAGGAAGCTACTGTATAGCACAAGCAGCTCAGCTCAGAGCTCTCTGGTGACCTAGGAGGGTGGGATAGTGGGGTGGGAGTGAGATTTAAAAGGGAGGAGATATATTTATACATATGGCTGATTCACGATGTTATGCAGGAGAAACTAACATGACATTGTAAAGCAATTATATTCCAGTAAAAAGTCTATAAACCAAGTGTTCTTGAAAATAAGTTGAAATGTTTAATGCAATATAACAAAAATTGAACACTTATAATTGTCCTAGGTATTTTGGTGGGCAGAAGTATAACAGGAGAAGAAATTATTTTCATGGAGGAGATTTAGGAAAGACTCCATAAAGAAGAAAGTAGTTGAGTAAGGTTTTTAAAAGGCTTAGTAGAAACGGAAAAAAAAAATATTGAAGCATGTAAGCAGGGAACATCACAGAATCTACAGGGAATGGCGGGGTGTCTTGTCTATGGGAAAGATGGATCAATGAAGTGAAGTCGATGGAATCACAGATGAAAAAGCAGGTAGAACATAGTGGAACCAGATCCAATAGTGTTGTGAATAGTATTGATGAACTATAGACTTGATTCCTTAGTCAGTGATAGTCATTAAAAATACAATCTTGAGAGTCACATGGTCAAAGTATCTGAGTATAAAAAAAGATATTATATTTCAGCTGTATTAAATAGTATCAAATGTGTGTGTATATGCACATTTGTGTATGTGTGAATGGTGTGTGTATGTAGAGATTGGGGGAGAACATGGAAAATAATTAAATGGTATTATTGCATATTCCTAGCTGGATATATTGGAGAAGGAAATGTCAACCCACTCCAGTATTCTTGCCTGGAGAATCCCAGGGACAGAGAAGCCTGGTGGGCTGCAGTCCACGGGGTCACTGAGAGTCAGACATGACTGAGCGACTTCACTTTCACTTTTCACTTTCATGCATTGGAGAAGGAAATGGCAACTCACTCCAGTGTTCTTGCCTGGAGAATCCCAGTGACAGGGGAGCCAGGTGGGCTGCCATCTATGGGATCGCACAGAGTCGGACACGACTGAAGTGACTTAGCAGCAGCACAGCAAGAATAAATTTGAGAAATAAATAAAGTGTCAGATATTTTATGAAAAGTTGGAAGAATGAAGACTGAAAGCAGTTACTGAATTTGACATTTGCAGTCCCTTCTTTCTATAAAAATCTGTTTATGAAACAGTCATGAGGTAATATTGCAAAATTTGAAAATAAGTAAAGGGTTAGAAAATGGATTTGGAGTTGTAATTTACTCTTGCTTTTTCCCAAAGAATCTTTTCTTTCCTTCTATATAAAAATATTTTTATAATATTAGACTTTGACAGTATTGAAAATGTCACTTTTTCATACAAATGTCTTTTATTAATCATGTATAGATATTTGATAACGTAGCTAATAAATTCCTCAGATTGGATATTCAGATATAGTCTGAATACACCTTTTTCATTTTTAGTCACATGGTTCTTCTGGTATACCCTTTCAAAGAATGTAAATGGATTGAGAATGTACAAGATAGAGCATGTTTTAAAAGATAGCTTCAAAAAGATTATTTCCTTTCCCTCATTCTCTAATGCATCCTCTGGAGAATGTTAATTTGTTGTGAATGACTGCCCCGTGTTGGAGTTAATAACCTTCTAAGATGGTTGACTGATGGCAATGCAGTGTTTACCAACATCTGCTGAAGATGAGGGAGTGATTAAAACTATATTAATTCAACAGAATGTATCAGTTTTCACTATTCTACTGAATTAACAGCTGAGGTGCCATCAAAGTAACAATTATAGTTATATGCAATTGATATAAAATGTCTATAACAGGATTCTTAATTTTTTTATCTTAAAAATCAAATTTTTATTTAAAACATTTTTTCAATTTTGATGAGGAATCATTGAAAATATATATATATTTAAAATATCCTATGTAATGATTTGATATACATGTACACTATGACCAACCTAGATAGCATATTCAAAAGCAGAGACATTACTTTGCCGACTAAGGTCCATCTAGTCAAGGCTATGGTTTTTCCAGTAGTCATGTATGGATGTGAAAGTTGGACTGTGAAAAAGGCTGAGCGCCGAAGAATTGATGCTTTTGAACTGTGGTATTGGAGAAGACTCTTGAGAGTCCCTTGGACTGCAAGGAGATCCAAGCAGTCCATTCTGAAGGAGATCAGCCCTGGGATTTCTTTGGAAGGACTGATGCTAAAGCTGAAACTCCAGTACTTTGGCCACCTCATGCGAAGAGTTGACTCATTGGAAAAGACTCTGATGCTGGGAGGGACTGGGGGCAGGAGGAGAAGGGGACGACCGAGGATGAGATGGCTGGATGGCATCATGGACTCGATGGATGTGAGTCTGAGTGAACTCCGGGAGTTGGTGATGGGCAGGGAGGCCTGACGTGCTGCGATTCATGGGGTCGCAAAGAGTCGGACACGACTGAGCGACTGAACTGACCGACTGACTGACACTATGGAATGGTACCACTTTTCAGTATGCTATGTTGATACTATATACAGTATTGATTTAATTCTTCCATCTAACGATTGCAGGTAGATATAGTAATTTAACTTTCCTAAAGAAAAAAACTAAGACACAGAGAAGTTTTATGCAGGAGCAAAGACATAGCAAGATGAACAGTCAGAGTAGGGGTTTAGGTCTATCAATGCTGCCTCTAACTCCACGCAGTCTCCTATCCGAGAGCAATAATTTGGTTTTTATCTATTCCCAGTAATCGGGAAGTTCTTGCATGTACATTTTAAATCTAGAGAAATTTCACAAGTTTTAGGATTAGTGTGTGACCAATTTATAACTGCAAATTGGATTCTAATATATATATAAATATGCTTCCCAGGTGGCAGTAGTGGTAAAGAACCTGCCTGCCAATGCTTAGGAGACATGAGAGACTTGGAGTTCATCTCTGGGTTGGGAAGACCCCCTGGAGGAGGGCATGGCACCCACTCCAGTATTCTTGCCTGGAGAATCCCCACGGACAGAGGAGCCTGGCGGGCTACGGTCCATGGGGCTGCACAGAGTTGGACATGACTGAAGCAACCCAGCACACACACATATATGTATATTATATATACGTATATAATAAAATTCCCCTCCCTCCCACCAGATGTGTATAAGAGACAGGGTTTTTAAAAGGCTTAGTAGAAACTGGAAAAAAAAAATATTGAAGCATGTAAGCAGGGAACATCACAGAATCTACAGGGAATGGCGGGGTGTCTTGTCTATGGGAAAGATGGATCAATGAAGTGAAGTCGATGGAATCACAGATGAAAAAGCAGGTAGAACATAGTGGAACCAGATCCAATAGTGTTGTGAATAGTATTGATGAACTATAGACTTGATTCCTTAGTCAGTGATAGTCATTAAAAATACAATCTTGAGAGTCACATGGTCAAAGTATCTGAGTATAAAAAAAGATATTATATTTCAGCTGTATTAAATAGTATCAAATGTGTGTGTATATGCACATTTGTGTATGTGTGAATGGTGTGTGTATGTAGAGATTGGGGGAGAACATGGAAAATAATTAAATGGTATTATTGCATATTCCTAGCTGGATATATTGGAGAAGGAAATGTCAACCCACTCCAGTATTCTTGCCTGGAGAATCCCAGGGACAGAGAAGCCTGGTGGGCTGCAGTCCACGGGGTCACTGAGAGTCAGACATGACTGAGCGACTTCACTTTCACTTTTCACTTTCATGCATTGGAGAAGGAAATGGCAACTCACTCCAGTGTTCTTGCCTGGAGAATCCCAGTGACAGGGGAGCCAGGTGGGCTGCCATCTATGGGATCGCACAGAGTCGGACACGACTGAAGTGACTTAGCAGCAGCACAGCAAGAATAAATTTGAGAAATAAATAAAGTGTCAGATATTTTATGAAAAGTTGGAAGAATGAAGACTGAAAGCAGTTACTGAATTTGACATTTGCAGTCCCTTCTTTCTATAAAAATCTGTTTATGAAACAGTCATGAGGTAATATTGCAAAATTTGAAAATAAGTAAAGGGTTAGAAAATGGATTTGGAGTTGTAATTTACTCTTGCTTTTTCCCAAAGAATCTTTTCTTTCCTTCTATATAAAAATATTTTTATAATATTAGACTTTGACAGTATTGAAAATGTCACTTTTTCATACAAATGTCTTTTATTAATCATGTATAGATATTTGATAACGTAGCTAATAAATTCCTCAGATTGGATATTCAGATATAGTCTGAATACACCTTTTTCATTTTTAGTCACATGGTTCTTCTGGTATACCCTTTCAAAGAATGTAAATGGATTGAGAATGTACAAGATAGAGCATGTTTTAAAAGATAGCTTCAAAAAGATTATTTCCTTTCCCTCATTCTCTAATGCATCCTCTGGAGAATGTTAATTTGTTGTGAATGACTGCCCCGTGTTGGAGTTAATAACCTTCTAAGATGGTTGACTGATGGCAATGCAGTGTTTACCAACATCTGCTGAAGATGAGGGAGTGATTAAAACTATATTAATTCAACAGAATGTATCAGTTTTCACTATTCTACTGAATTAACAGCTGAGGTGCCATCAAAGTAACAATTATAGTTATATGCAATTGATATAAAATGTCTATAACAGGATTCTTAATTTTTTTATCTTAAAAATCAAATTTTTATTTAAAACATTTTTTCAATTTTGATGAGGAATCATTGAAAATATATATATATTTAAAATATCCTATGTAATGATTTGATATACATGTACACTATGACCAACCTAGATAGCATATTCAAAAGCAGAGACATTACTTTGCCGACTAAGGTCCATCTAGTCAAGGCTATGGTTTTTCCAGTAGTCATGTATGGATGTGAAAGTTGGACTGTGAAAAAGGCTGAGCGCCGAAGAATTGATGCTTTTGAACTGTGGTATTGGAGAAGACTCTTGAGAGTCCCTTGGACTGCAAGGAGATCCAAGCAGTCCATTCTGAAGGAGATCAGCCCTGGGATTTCTTTGGAAGGACTGATGCTAAAGCTGAAACTCCAGTACTTTGGCCACCTCATGCGAAGAGTGGACTCATT
>SJYX01021974.1:105132-135086 GCA_006410675.1 Oreotragus oreotragus
TCCCTTGGACTGCAAGGAGATCCAACCAGTCCATTCTGAAGGAGATCAACCCTGGGATTTCTTTGGAAGGAATGATGCTAAAGCTGAAACTCCAGTACTTTGGCCACCTCACGCAAAGAGTTGACTCATTGGAAAAGACTCTGATGCTGGGAGGGATTGGGGGCAGGAGGAGAAGGGGACGACCGAGGATGAGATGGCTGGATGGCATCATGGACTCGATGGATGTGAGTCTGAGTGAACTCCGGGAGTTGGTGATGGACAGGGAGGCCTGGCGTGCTGCGATTCATGGGGTCGCAAAGAGTCGGACACGACTGAGCGACTGAACTGAACTGAACTGAACTGAACTGATCACTTCTTTTGTTGACTGTCTTACCCAATCCTAATTTCCTTCTAAAGAATACATATTAAAAATGCTTTGAAAATTGTTAAGAGCTAAAACTAAGATGTGATTATTGCTATTGACATTAATTAGTTAGGTAATGGATGAAAAATAACTGTCTTCAAACAACAGCATTTAGGATCATTAAATGGCAGATACTTGGATTCTTTATTGTCTTCAGAAACCAGGAAACTAATAGTGTTTGAATCTTGCTTCAGCTCATAGTTTCTGATGATTAACTATTAAGAGGTGTGTGCTGTGCATGCTAAATCACTTCAATCATGTCTGACACTTTGTGACGCCATGGACTGTAGCCCTCCACGCTCCTCTGTCCATGGGATTCTCCAGACAGGAATACTGGAGTGGGTTACCATGACCTTCTCCAAAAGATATATTTGTTAATTAATGTAAGATGTCAAAAATAGAAAAACTGTGTTTTAGGGTATATAGGAACTTTCTATACTATTTTTCCATTTTTTTGTGTGTGAATCTAAAACTTTTCTATAAAATAAAGTCTCATAAAAAAGTGATAAAAATATTTTTAATAGCAAAATATCTGAATAGATACTTCATCAGAGATACACAGCTGACAAATAAGAAAATGAGAAGTTGCTCTTCATAACTTTACATCAGGAAAATGGAAAGTAAAATAGCAGTGAGATGCCACTACACACCTGTTAATAATATGACTAAAATCCAGAACACTGACAATACAAATGCTGACAAGATGTAGTACAATAGGAACTTTCTATTTTTTACTAGTGAAATTCTAGATAGTACAGCTTTGTGGTATTTACCCGAAGGAGTTGTCAAATTAGGTCTGCACAAACATCTGTACACAAATATTAGTTATAAATAAAACAACATTTGGAAGTGAATGTTGAATGGAATGGAAGTAGGTGAATGGATGAACTGTGATGCATTCATCCAGTGAAATATTCTTCAGCAATAATGAACTATCAAGGTACAAAAAGATATGCAGGGACCTTTAATACATACTGTTAAATGAGTTTTTTAAAGGCTACATACTGTATGATTTTAGCTATGTAATATTCTGGAAAACGCAAAACTATGGAGACAATAGAAAGATCAGTAGTTTCCAGAAATTTATGGGAAGGGAGAGGAGAAATGAAAAGCACAGGGGATTTTTAAGACAGGAATGTTACTCTGTATCGTACTATAATGGAGGATTGTTATTATTTAGTCGCTAAGTCGTGCCTGACTCCTTTGAAACCCCATGGACTATAGCATGCCAGGCTGCTCTGTCTATGGGATTTCCCAGGCAAGAATACTAGAGTAGGTTGCCATTTCCTTCTTCAGGGGATCTTCCTGACTCCAAGGATCTTCCTGATATGTGTCTCCTTCATTGGCAGGTGGATTCTTTACCACTGAGCCACTAGGGAAACCCATAATGCCAGATACATGTTATTATATGCATGTCAAAACCCATAGAATATACATAAATAGTTAGCCCCAATGTAAACTATGGACTTAATAATAATGTATCAGTATTATTTCATCAAATGTACAAATGTACCTCTCTGATGCAAGCTGTCAGTAAGGGGCTATTGGGGAATTTTGAACTTACTGTCCAGTTTTTATATAACCCTAAGATTTCTCTAAAAATCAGTCTATTAACTTTCAAATGTGATGTTTGTTATTAATAATTTTTCCCACTATCAATTTCCTCTTCAAATATCATTGAATTTGCAACTGTACACTGAACCACTCATCTGAGAGCTATTATCAAGTCTTAAGTGGTACCTGTGTCTGAATGTATTAAATATAACCTTAGGATATGAATTGCTGTGAAAAATATTTTAAATTATGGAGAAATATTTTTAGGTTAACAAAAGTTAAAGGAATTCTATTTCTACCTTTTATACATCTCTCAAAATCATCAATTTCAGGGAAAAATATAACAATGTAAATGTAGAATTTTTTAGTATACTGTCTTTTGAATCATGCGTATCTTATGTGAAGGTGAAGAGATCTTTGTTATTTATCTAGAAATCACACAGTGTGCACTATTGTTATTCTTATGTGTAACCATGTTGATTAAACCATTTATACTTCTATATAATTATAATATTGAGTCTGCAAATGAGCCTAATTCCCTCTATGTTGTTGTTTGGTCATTAAGGTGTGTCCAACTCTTTTATGACCCCATGGAATGTAGCCTGGCCTGCCAGGCTCCTCTGTTCATGGGATTTCTCAGGCAAGAAACTGGAGTAAGTTGCCATTTCCTTCTCCAGACTCCCTCTGTACCTAATTAGAAAATTCATACATTAGTATGAACTGTTTATGTTTAAAGAGATTATTTCAATATGAGCAGACTTTATATTTACAAGAAGAATTAACACACTCAGCTNGTAAGTTGCCATTTCCTTCTCCAGACTCCCTCTGTACCTAATTAGAAAATTCATACATTAGTATGAACTGTTTATGTTTAAAGAGATTATTTCAATATGAGCAGACTTTATATTTACAAGAAGAATTAACACACTCAGCTAACAAATGAAGTATTCAGAGATATATCTATGAAATGGCAATTTACTCTCTTTGAAATTTTCAAGAGCTTGAAAGTATAGTATAGAACACGAGGTAATTAAAATTTAGAATAACAAATATTTGTTGAAGCTTAAGGTTTTTCAGTATAGACTTCATAGAAAAAGCCACTGTCCAGCAATATCCTGACATATGAACATTAATGAACAATAAAGCTAAAAATAAAATAGTAGTGTTAAAATAGTAACTAGTTACCATTCATTTTGGGGGGGGGGGCGGTTCCCAGGTGGCTCAGTGTTAAAGAATCTGCTTGCAATGCAGGAGATGCAGTTTTAATCCCTGGATTGTGAAGGTCGCCTGGAGGAAGAAATGGTAACCCACTCCAATATTCTTGCCTGGGAAATCCCATAGACAGAGGAGCCTGGTGGGCTATAGTCTATGGGGTCTCGAAAGACTCAGACATGACAGCGATTACACAACAAGAAGCCTGCTTAGCATGTGTGTTGTGTTTTTCTTCTTTCAGCTCTTAGGAGTGTAGCCAAGGAAAACAGGGATAGACAGGATGCCTTTCTAAAACTCCTCTCATGCTGCTGCTAAGTCGCTTCAGTTGTGTCCGACTCTGTGTGACGCCATAGATGGCAGCCCACCAGGCTCCCCCGTCCCTGGGATTCTCCAGGCANGTAGCCAAGGAAAACAGGGATAGACAGGATGCCTTTCTAAAACTCCTCTCATGCTGCTGCTAAGTCGCTTCAGTTGTGTCCGACTCTGTGTGACGCCATAGATGGCAGCCCACCAGGCTCCCCCGTCCCTGGGATTCTCCAGGCAAGAACACTTCTTTACTTTTGTCCTGAACATGTCTCAGATCCACATTCAAATGCATTGACTCTTGCTTCTTGGATGACATCATTTCTTCTTACCTATTTTGAATGATCTAGGAACTGCATTCATGTTCAGAGAGTGAGAGTGTTGGAGTCACACCATAGGAGAATGATAAGTTAAAATTTATTGAATTTGCTAGAACTTCTGAGGCTTTGGCATGAATAATTTTATTTAATTCTCTTACCTCTCTTTAGCTTTCATTTAACAGTTGAAGTAAATAAGGTACAGAATGGTTTATCTCCTGGCTGGTATCGTACAGCTAGTAAGTAAAGCAAGGATTCAAACCTAAGTACCTTAACTCAATAATTCACATACTTAACAGGTAAATGAAACTGCCCCATGCCAGCACTGTATTTTGTTTTTCGTTTTTCTTTCTTTTTTTTTTTTTACCTCTTATATTGCATTCGTTTGCAAAAGCCTACTCTATTATGCCTGCCAGTGCTGAATCAGTTAAACTAGTGTTACCAAGTCTCCTAACCATGAATGTAGAAGAAAAATCTTAGGAGAGAACCTGCATTAGTTTTATCGATCTGCTTTTGCAGAATTGAAAACAAAAAGCCATCTTGAAGCACATCAATAGAATTATGGTTTCCCCTGTGAGAATTTACTGCATCGGCGTTCTGATTTGTTCTCTTCTAAAGAAGGAGCACAGAAAAAATTATTAGGTGCTAAAATAGGCTGGCCCTGATGAATTACTGACAGCTTCACATATCTTTCCAGTGTTTTGTTTTCCTCAACTCTTGCTAACGTTACTCATCTTGTACTTTAAAAAATTATAAAAGGTTTATTCAAATTTACTTTTCTTTTCTACAAAGACTGAGGCCCTAGAACATCAAAGCAGCATACAAATTAGAAATCATTAAGTGAGGTTCTGGGATTAATATATATATTAGGTTATAGCTTTTCTTTTATTTTTCTCCTCTACCTTAAATCTATCTCTGTTCATGGGAACACTGGCTAAGACTATTACATATCCTAGTTATGCATTGACAGCACTGAGTCTTTGTAATGGTGAAACACTACTGCTTTACAAAGACTTTCTGTGATTTAAATTACTTACATTAATATGTATATTCAGTATTAAAATGCACACACGTGTAACATATGTAACTTGCATATATAAACCCATATGTATGTGATATGTGTATGCATACATATGCACACATGTATGATTTATGTGGATTATGCTTATAACTCATATATGTTTTTGGAGGCCAGCGTCAGGAACTCCGCCCATGGCAAAGGTCATGAGGAAGGAAGCTTGACATACGCAAAAGCGTGATCAAGCCTCAGGAAACCCCCTGTTTCCGAGCATCTAACCCCCAAACCAGAGTCTGTTTTATGCTCTCACCTACATCTCTGACTTTACAGAGGGCTCTCCCCCATAACCATTTCTCTTGGAGAAGGAGTTAACTTGCAGCTCCAAGTTAATAAAAATTCCTGGGCGTGACAAGAGTGTTTCAACTTACGAACTCTGAAGGTTGTCTAGCCTGCCTGTATAGGTTCAACTGGCCACATGTGATTGTTTACAGCCTCCCAACCATGAGAGGCACAAGATGTTTTAGACTTACTAAAGGCAAATTCTTTTGGGAAGTTAGAAGTTATCAGTACAGTGGGTTGGTTAGGAATTATATTGGTGAAGGGTTTTTCATTTGTTGTGCCAATAATTACTGCTAATTCCCTGCCCTGGGCATGACAAGGGTGTCTCAGGTCAAACCTCTCTGCTGACAAACTAGCTTGTGTGACAGGATTATCCATACTCCTGCCACTAGCACATGATTGTTTACTACCTCTCAACCATAAACAGCACAGAGAGTTTTGGAGTATTTTGAGAGTCTTAATTAGCACAGGGCTTTTCTCATTGTTGAGTCAATGATTGCCACCAGGCCTCCATATCCTTAGGTACCTGGGAGTATATTAATCAATGTATTTGCAATATAGAAAAGGAAATATAGTAGTTTTTGATGTTAGCAATATTAGACTTTTTGAGTTAATGAATTTTCTCTTTTGTTATAGATCACTGTACTTTGTTATAAATCACTGTGTCCTTGCTATGTAAAAATGTAACTTTTTCACTATCTTAAGACTAAATAGATCTTAAGGGGAACATTGGTGAAAGGATACGCACACATGTACACATACAGATTGACACACACACACACACATACACATAAACAAGCATGCATTACATATGCAGGCACACCATATTTCAGAGCCTAATCTCATGCCTGCCACAAGTCAAATGTCTTTGCATAAACCCATTTTGATCACTTTTTTCCTGAGACGCAAGTCTTAGGAAAGGTAGCAATTATAATTTCCATATGTTGAAATCAATCAGATCATCTCTAAAATGTACCATTTTCTAAAAGATCTGAAGAAGAAATATCCTTTGTATTAAAACGAACACCAGCAACATTAAAAAAAGCTGTATCCTCAGTGTTTTGCTCTGTTGTGGTTGACTCTATCAAGGGTATCTTGCCTTTTGTTTGTTATACTGCTTTGTGGAAGAAAAGTCAAGATTTGTTTGCAGATCCTATGGTGCCTGTTAAGTCACCTGGCTTCAGTGATTTCCTCCTTACATGCTCATCTACACAGCTTCTCCAGCTTTCACTGCAACCTCGGGGCATTATTTTCATGGATAGATTCTGTAAGTCATCATTTCCCCTGGGAACAAAATATTAGGCTGACAGGCAATGCGACTACTGACTGAGAACCACAGACTTCAACAAGCAGAGAGCTCCTGTTCTCACTTGATATGTAGAATATACCAAAGAGAAGTGAAAGGCACAATGTTGCTTCATTAGAAAGTATTGAGAGCACAGGAGATGTAGGAAGGTTAATAACAAATAATGTCTTTAAAGTTTTGGCTTTCAACATGAAGTATGTTTCATCCTTGATATCAAGTCAACCACTTCATTTTAAGCACTAGAATACAGTTGGAAATCTTTCCTTACTTAACACTGTCACTCTTCAAAAGCACCTTATTGACTATTAACAATCAGAGAACATTTTTGAGAAGAGGCTGTGAAACTACAAGTCCTTCCAAGCTGACCTTTTTTGGTGAAGCAGTGATCTGATGCCCCTGGTTGAGAGTAAAAGGGTTTATGCTTTGTGCTTTTAAAATGGCTTATAAGCAACATGAGGTTGGTTTTATTAAATTACCTTTTCTTTTTTAACAAACACCATCTGTTTGGGTTTGGCAAGTCTCCCACAGGAAAAAGAAAAGATAAAACTAATGATATATAACTTTTTCCTTCATAATTGACCCTGGTAATTTACTGAGATTAGGTTATGCTGATTCAGAAACACAGCTTGCAAATTCACAGTGCTAATTTAATTATTAGTGCAAATATTTGCACAGATTTTAAAAAGTTATTTGAAAAACCATTGTATAACTATACTCATTTATTTTTCCCAACAGAGATGAAGAATAATCACTGTAATATTCTACCTCCCATTTTATAGATGAGGAAATAAGGGCAGAAATGTTTCAGCTTTTTAAAAGATGATATGGTGAACAGTGCTTCATTGACTACAATAAAGCCTTTGACTATGTGGATCACAACAAACTGGAAAATTCTTAAGAGATGAGGATATCAGACCACCTTACCTGTTTCCCGAGAAACCAGTATGCAGGTCAAGAAGCAACAGTTAGAACTGGACACAGAACAATAGACAAGTTCAAAGTTGGGAAAGGAGTACAATAAGGCTGCATATTGTCACCCTGCTCATTTAACTTCTATGCAGAGTACGTTATGTGAAATGCCAGGCTGGATGAACCACAAGCTGGAATCAAGATTGCCAGGAGAAATATCAACAACCTCAGATATGCAGATGATACCACTCTAATGACAAAGGAACTAAAGAGCCTCCTGATGAGGGTGAAAGAGAGTGAAAAAGGTGGTTTAAAATGCAACATCCAAGTAAATAAAATCATGACATCTGGTCCCATTACTTCATGGTAAATAGATGAGGAAAAAGTGAAGCAGTAGCAGTTTTATTTTCTTGGGCTCCAAAATCACTGTGAACAGTGACTGCAGCCACAAAATTAAAAGACACTTGCTCCTTGGAAGAAAGGCTATGTCAAACCTGGACAGCATATTAAAAAGCAGAGACATCACTTTGCCAACAAAGGTCCATATAGTTAAATTTATGGTTATTCCAGTAATCATGTACTGATGTGAGAGTTGGCCATAAAGAGGGCTGAGCACTGAAGAATTGATGCTTTCAAATTGTGGTACTGGAGAAGACCCTTGAGAGTCCTTGGGCTGCAAGGAAATCATACCAGTCAATCCTAAAGGAAATCAACCCTGAATATTCATTGGAAGTACTGATGCGAAACAGAAGCTCCAACAATTTGGTCACCTGATTCAAAGAGCCAACTCATTGGAAAATAGTCCTGATGCTAGGAAAGATTTAAGGCAAAAGAAGAGGGTGACAGAGAATGAGAAGTTTGGATGATGTCACTAACTCAATGGATGAGTTTGAGCAAACTCTGGAAGATAGTGAAGCACAGAGAAACCTGGTGTGCTGCAGTTCATGGGGTCACAAAGAGTCAGACATGACTTAGTGGCTGACCAACAGCAATGGTATGTAAATGATAGAGCTAAAGAAAGTGAAGTTGCTCAGTCGTGTCCGACCCTTTGCGACCCCATGGACTGTAGCCTACCAGGCTTCTCCGTCCATGGGATTTTCCAGGCAGGAATACTGGAGTGGGTTACCATTTCCTTCTCCAGGGGATCTTCCCAACCCAGGGATCACACCCAGGTCTCCCGCATTGGAGGCAGGCGCTTTAACCTCTGAGCCACCAGGGAAGTTAATGATAGAGCTAAGTCTGAAGTTAAAATTACCATGCTACCAATCCCATATTATGTCCACTCGACCCTACTCTCTAGGCAAGCAAAAATGACATGAGCTTCCCTGGACATCATAAAGATGAGACCTTAGATAATCAGAGTGCAGAGTTGGAGTAAGAAGAATTGACTGCTCCACATGTGTGGGCCATGTAGTGTTTTTTGCACTTCACTGGTACAATGATAAAGAATCTACCTGCCAATGCAGAAGGCAAAAGAAACTTGGGTTAGATACCTGGGTTGGGAAGATCCCCTGGCGGAGGAAATGGCAACCCATTCTAGTATTCTTGCCTGGAAAATTCCATGGACAGAGGTGCCTGTTGGGCTACAGTCCATAGAGTCACAAACAGTCAGATATGACTGAGCATGCATGCAAGGAAAGATAGAAAAAATGAAAGAATAATGGCTGAACAGGCTGCCTCTAAAGAGAAATTCGTTGAGGCTACTTGATGGAAACAGCCTGACCATTTTGGAATGTTTGACCAGTAGCCTGGATAATGGCAGACACAAGAGAGTCAGCAAATATAAAAACCACAGCTGCTCAGGATTTGATGAGATGACTTCTTTCAGCATCATCAATTATTGGGGATGATCAGACTTCAATTCTGGGGGAAATGAGGCTGAAAACAAATGAAAGTGAGAGCAGACAAAAGAACAGTTCAGATGAAAAAAAAAAAAAATCCATGGTGCTGTCATGATCTTGATGATTGCTTGCTGAATGTATTATTGTTTTTCTTTAACTTCGTAAACAGTATCAAGTAGTTGTCAATGCCTCCGACTATGGTGCTTATAACAACAGTGTTTCCAGTGGTCAGAGTTCAAAATCAGTGACATGGAAAGTTTCTATCTCTGGGTTTGAAAAACCTGATGGAGGCACAGTGAAGGCAGCCTTAGCCCAGGGCTCCTTTACTTGTGTGGGACTATTAGAGCTCTGCTTTGTCTTGAGATAGGACTAGAGAATTCCAAGATACACTGGCACCCAAGGTGATATTCTGCTGATTCCTAATCTCTCTAAATTAAAAACATGGAAATATTTAAATCAAATTCTCCTTTGCCTTTCTGAGGCTGCTCCTGGAAATACTCAAACGTGACAAAAATTGAAGAGCTGAGTGACCAGGGTATGAGCATTCATAAGGGAGATGCATTTTCTCTGCGTCTGCTGAGCATCCTCAGCTGGCTATGGTTCTAATTCTCTAGAGAGTCCATAAAGTAATCTTTCTTTAAGTCCTTTGCTTCTCTTTCTAAATTCTTTAATGAGCAGCAGAGAACACTGTAATAGTGCTTGAAATAGCTCCAGAGGAAGTAAAATGGTTTATATGAGTACAACCTCAGCTTCAAGGACAAAAGTATATTAATTAATAGGAACATATTTCAAAGTTCACTTCCAAAGTCTGCCATTTCATTACTGCTTTGGCCAAAGTGCACAGTGATGATGGTCTTCATTATTTAACTCCAATGGAGCTGCCATCAAGTGTTTCTGATTTCCTTATTAAGAAAAGAAGTAGATTATCCTGCAGTTTTTTTTTTTTTTTTTCACTCCACTCCTTTCAAAGACAAAGTGCTTCCCTTCTTTTCTGCTTATCATTCTCTGGTCCTTTTCGCTCTCCCATTCTCCCTCCTTGTGTTTCCCTTCTGTATCCTCACCCTTCCCTACTCTAGTTTTTCTCTCTTGGAGCTTTCTTTTATTCTTTATATCTTTCTGATATCCACTATGCATCATTTAGGATCTAGAAAAGGAAATGCAATTTTTGTTTAATCATTCAGTATGAATTGGAAAATAGAAAGTCACAACAGAAAAGTACAAAGAATGCAATACATGTTCTGAGAAGAGAGCAATTCCCTTTACCTTAGTGATGGAGAAAGGAAAGATCAGTAAAATTTGATGGATAGAGGCTCTCAGGTTTGAGTATTAAAAATATAGGAAGCATTTGGCCATGTAGTCATGTCAAGGCAAAGGAACTATATGAACAAAGGCACAGAGGTGGAAAAAGATTCAATATTTGCAGTCATTCAGTTTGGTTAGTTGGATATTATATAAAGGGAAAGAATGGAAAATGAGAATTTAAGTCAGAATCTGATAATGAGTAATTTTAAATGCTACACTGAGTAATTTAAAAGGTATTTATTAAGTAAGGAAATCAATTTTGTTTTTTTTCTTTTTGAGATCAGTTCTGTGGCAATGAGGATTAATACAGTAGTGACATATAGGGAGGTTTGAGAGTGACTGTTGTATTAGCCCCTGATAGATTAACAGGTGTTCGTTTTGTTTAATGGTTGTTGCATGTTGGGTCTCCTGGAAACGCAACAGAGGTTTATTAAGGATGCTCTTGGGCTCAACACCTGTGGAAAGGAAGGGACGACAGTACAACTGAACAAAGACAGAATTTTCCAAAGAAAGATCTCAGCTGGCATGAGTGGGGGCTCTAGAGCTGGCAGGGCTCCTGAGAACTAGGCCAGGCATTGAAGCCGGGCTGTCCTGGGAAGGAGCTGTGGCCTCAGGCAAGATGGCCAGGCAGTGTAGGTAATTCCTTAACAAGCTTGACCACTGAGTGCTGTCTACACAGTACTTCCCATAGCTGATGGAATGATTCCTTCAGTCCTGGTGGGAAACCCTGGCAGCACATCACAGAATTTACTGCAGTTGACTTGTTTCTCTCTTAACGTCTAAGGTTTGTTCCAATAGAATTTTGAATATTCCTTCCTCAGCACACTTACCACACTGAATATTTATTATAGGCAGTCAATATTTATTATTTATCTTTGCAACTAGAAGATAATCTATGTGTGGACAAGAACTGTGTTTTTTATATCTTTGTTTTCACAGCATCTGGGATTATAGGAAACAGTTGTTCTAGAGACAATTTCTGAAAAAAAGAATTAACTGCTTTAGTTCTTTAGGGATTCCTAACCTTTTAAATGAAAAAGATAATTCTTTCACTATTTTTAATCTTTTTAAGAAGTCTTGGTTTAGTCAGGCCATCTTAAAACCTACATTGGTATCTATTATGTGCTTCCTAATCTCTGAAACTGGTATGCATTATCAAAGTTGTTAACCATTGTTGCCAATGTATATGCTCTTTTGTTCTAAGATACTGCTAAATATTTAAGCTTGTCCAGTGAATGGATAGAGTGCAAAGGAGGATCCCATGATAGAAATTATTTGAAGACAAAAATGAGGCAAGATATGATTCCTGTACTCTAGAATTTATAATAATCTTGATAACTCGCATAAAGCTTAATCAGCTTAGGAATAACCACAAAGTCATGTACAATAATTAAGGGAGGAGAAAGCATAGAAATAAGGAATAATCAAAATGAAGATAGTTTACGGAGAAAAGATATGGCATTTGAAAATAGGGCCTCAAAATTCTCCAACTTTCCTTGTAAAGAAAGATGGAGTCTGTGTCTCCTTCCCTTGAACCTGGACAGGTCTGTGACTACCCTGACCCAAGAAAGTATACCTAAAGCAACCATTATGTGACTTCTGAGGCTAGGTCAGAAAAGTTGATACAACTTCTACCTGGTTCTTTGGAAACACTAGCTCCACAGAGGTTCTGTTTCAGGAAACGAATTCAGCGCTCATGCTGTCAAGAATCCAAGCCACATGGCGAGGCCGTGTTTCAGTGCTCAAGTCAACAGCCTCAGTTGAGGCGCCCTTATGAATGAATGAGGCATCTTGGAAGTAGTACCTCCGGACAGCTGTTACACCCTCCCATCATTTGGCTCTTTCCAGCTAAGTCCTCAGACATCATAAGACAATAAAGGTCAATTCCAGTGTACATTTCCAGATTTCTAGGGTTAATTAAATGGTCACTGTTTTATGCCATTAACTTTGGGATGACCCGCACATGTTAAACAGTGAAGATAAAGGTAACAAAAGGCTATTTTGAAGAACTGAATTTTCTAAAGAAGAAGAGGGCAACAGAGGATGAGATGGCTGTATGGCATCTCCAATTCACTGGACAGGAACTTGGGCCAACTCCAGGAGGTGGTGAGGGACAGGGAAATCCCGTGTGCTGCAGTACATGGGGTTGCAAAGAGGTGGACACGACTTGGCAACTGGACAACAACATTTTTTTTCTTAAAAGTTGTCTGTTCTCAGACACTATGTAAGTTGCCTTACTACTCTTGGCAATTCCACACATTTAAAAATTTCTATTGTTCAGAGCTGTAGGTGATTGCAAGACTTCCTCATATCAGTTGACAACAAAAGTGACAATTATTACAATTTATCATAAATATAATGACATATTTTGAGAGTATCCTTTGTGTCAGATATTATGTAGGTATAGTAAGTAAATTATTAATGTATTTTTTATCCCTATTTTATTCTTCTAAGTTAGGAAAAATCATTATATTTTATACATAAATATAACGAGGTTTGTATAGCACATAAGTGATTAGCCTGAGGATGCTCATTCTTCCCATTGAGAGAGAGCTGGGAAGTGAATCTAGGTTGGGTTGACAGCAAAATCCAGAGTCTTAACTGCAATGAACTAGGGCTTTTATCCTTGAGATAAAGTTGAAAAATATATAAGAGGAAGATAGTGTGAAATGGCTTTCGGTAGTACTACCCCTGTATGGGAAAATAATGAGTGTGTCATAATATCTTAGTAACTTTTTATACACTAATGTGAAATATGGTGCAGAAAACTCTGGCTTGATTTCTCCGCAATATTTAGAGTAAGAGGAGGATCTTGAATTACTATGTGTGCTGCATAAATTCAAGAAGATGATCTAACAAGAATTCAACCAAGCAGTGGCCCTTGAAAATAAAGATTTCTCATAAAGTAAAATGAATTATTGTCCTTGCCCATTGCACTAAAACTCTAATGTGACAGTAACCAGGAAACTGAAAAAAAAAAAAAATCATTTCAAGTAGGCCCTGTTTTGTGGCTCTAGCCCCACAGATTGATTTTATATGCAGGTTTAGCACTCAGCAGCTGCCAAAAGGCATCAGTGCAATAGCCCATTCAGAGGAAAACAAAATTTGAAAAGAGGACAGCCAGCAAGGACATGCTGTAAAAGGCAAAGGACAGATACAAAAAAGATCTTCTGGCCCATGGTCTTGATCTGGGTGTTTACCATATCTAAGAAGAGAAGAGAAGACAGAGGAAAGGCTAATATTAAATTTAAACATGCTATAAAGATCAGCTGCTCATTAAATCTTATGCATTTCTGGGAGAACAGGGGCTGAAGATAACTAGCTGAAATTATATCATCCAAAGTAAGAAATCGCATTGGTACAGATGATGAGATTCCACGAACTTAATACATATGAGAAATGATGAGATCCTACAAATATTTGAAAAAATCTTCAAACCTTTTAGAGATGGCTTGGGTCTGTAGGAGGGAAGCAGCAAATGATTGCGATGATCACTCTGGATAATTTTAATGCCTTTGTCTTGTGTTAAGATGCTATAAAGTTATGGTGTTTAGGTGTTCAAGAATTAGAAAGTACTGGTATTGAGAGGATACAGTGATCTTAACTTGGAATCTAATGGAGCTTTCACCATGTAAATGATGAAATTCAGCATTAATGTATGAATTTATATCTCCTAACTTTGAGAAATTATATAAATATATTTGGAGAAGGCAGTGGCACCCGACTCCAGTATGCTTCCCTGGCAAATCACATGGATGGAGGAGCCTGGTAGGCTGCAGTCCATAGGGTCTTGAAGAGTTGGACACGACTGAGCGACTTCACTTTCATGCATTGGAGAAGGAAATGGCAACCCACTCCAGTGTTCTTGCCTGGAGAATCCCAGGGACGGGGGAGCCTGGTGGGCTGCTTTCTATGCGGTCACACAGAGTTGGACACGACTGAAATGACTTAGCAGTAGCATATATATATATATAATCATATAGCTCCAGGAAAGAAGCTTTTTTAAAAAATGTTATTTTCCTTGAGATAAAATAGATTTAGATTCAAGATTTTGGAAGTACTGGAAAATTGAATACATAATTATTTACATTTTCATTTCTATAATTCAAAGGAATATCCCTCAATATGGTTAGTTTTATTTAACAAGATGCCAGCAGCAGGTTTAAGAAGAAATAATTCAAAGCACCTGAAGCTCAAGATACGAGAGAGCTTAATGTGTAACTGAGCAGGGTGTCAGCGCACTGACCAGGGGGGCTATGTGATGCTGGAGCAGGGACCACTTTCTGTGATAGATCTGCTGTTCACAATATGGTATCCTGGTGGTATACTAAAGTGGCATTAGAAAAGGGACTGTGGAGCCTCTGATATAGCTTGGACCCCACCGTGCTCTGTAGGTTTCAGTAAAGCTTGACAAAAAATGCTGTCTGCATGCAGGTTCAGATGTTCTTCCAGATCTAAGTACTGTGAGCTCTTCAGTGACTCTAGCAAGGTGGAGTGGGAATTATAAATTTTCTTTTAGTGATTTCTTCTTTTAGAATCTTGCAAATAATATCTATATGCTTGCTGCTGATCAGTTCAAAATTAGCTTAGAAGGCCAATAAGGTGTCTTAGTATTTGAATCAATACAAAATATTGATGAAGAATATTAAAGAAGATGAACAACATGGATTTTGGATAATAAGTGACCAATGATACTTTCTTCAAGCATTAGGCTATACTTTCAGGGTGGTAGTAGGGGAAGCCTCCAGCAGAAATATTGAGCTCAACACATTTTTTTTTTCCTTTTTACTATAATTCTAGATCAAGGCAAGAGAAAACTCTGATAGCAAAGCAATACATTCTAAGACTGAGTTTGTTAAATATATGCCTATCTGGCTAGTAGTAATGGCCCTTTGAAATATTTGACCATGAGAGAGATTTCTAGGTAGATTCCCCAACCCCTCCCCCAGAGCTTTTTTAATTTTAGTTAGCAATGAGCAAAGCAAAATATTCTTGTCCAGTGTGTGGCAACTCTGTGAGGTGATAAGCTGAATGACTCGGAGAACCTTCATGGTCCTTGAGTGGCATTTTGTTCTTGTCTTTATTAATACTACAAATAATTGGGATGTTGATCCCTATTCTACTGAATTTAATCTGGTTCAATTTAGTATAACTTATTATTCACAGTATTTCAGCTGGTTTTAGCATTCAAGAAAGCTGTGTTGCACAAACTAGACAGAGGAGTGATTTTTAGCACCCTCGTAGATCTCGTTTGGAAAGGTTTGAGTTCGTAGGGAATTCACTTCAAGTAGCCACTTCGGTTACCCCTTGTTTATAGCCAGTGCTTTGGAAACAGGGGTTAATCATATTTCCTTAAACATTTAAGAGTGCATCATTTATTTTAGTAATCTTTCCTTCTGTATTAAAATTCTGATAGGTAATATACTTTCTCTAAAATCCTTTGCTTTCAGTTTCAGTCCTTTTCTTTCTTTTCTTAGAAATAGAGAAAAAAAGTTGTCCATCACCATTATATAAAAGCTCATACTCTACCAGAAAAGATAATATACTTTGGAGGCTATGAAAGCTGAGTTTGACCTCTGTCCTAAAACTATTTCTCACCCCATGTCCACTCTTGCTTTCCATATATCTATTTTCATGCTTGTATAATTTTAGTTAGCAATGAGCAAAGCAAAATATTCTTGTCCAGTGTGTGGCAACTCTGTGAGGTGATAAGCTGAATGACTCGGAGAACCTTCATGGTCCTTGAGTGGCATTTTGTTCTTGTCTTTATTAATACTACAAATAATTGGGATGTTGATCCCTATTCTACTGAATTTAATCTGGTTCAATTTAGTATAACTTATTATTCACAGTATTTCAGCTGGTTTTAGCATTCAAGAAAGCTGTGTTGCACAAACTAGACAGAGGAGTGATTTTTAGCACCCTCGTAGATCTCGTTTGGAAAGGTTTGAGTTCGTAGGGAATTCACTTCAAGTAGCCACTTCGGTTACCCCTTGTTTATAGCCAGTGCTTTGGAAACAGGGGTTAATCATATTTCCTTAAACATTTAAGAGTGCATCATTTATTTTAGTAATCTTTCCTTCTGTATTAAAATTCTGATAGGTAATATACTTTCTCTAAAATCCTTTGCTTTCAGTTTCAGTCCTTTTCTTTCTTTTCTTAGAAATAGAGAAAAAAAGTTGTCCATCACCATTATATAAAAGCTCATACTCTACCAGAAAAGATAATATACTTTGGAGGCTATGAAAGCTGAGTTTGACCTCTGTCCTAAAACTATTTCTCACCCCATGTCCACTCTTGCTTTCCATATATCTATTTTCATGCTTGTACTAGAAGGCTCTTGACAAAATGGAGCCCACTTAAAGGATCAGTCAATACTGAAGAATGTGCTTAGACAATACATTTTATTTATTCACATTTGTATACTTAAATGAAAAATACTACAAAGTCTCAATTTTGAAGACAGCTGTATGCTGACTAGGATTATGTTACAGAAATTCTGAGATAATATGGGATGAGGATTCTCAGCTCAGATTTCAGAAATGTCTGTACATTCGGTAACTGCACACTTATGTTCTTACTCACTATGTGTCTTTACTCATGAAATTCTTGTCTATAATTTTCCCACTGTTTTATTTTCTTTTTTTTTGTCTACACAAATCCTATCCAGAGAAAAGGGCCTATCTCTAGTTCCTCTACTCCTAGAGTTCTTTTCTAATTTGCAGAATATCTTTTAAATTTCTCCTGCCCTGATATTTTGCCAGTAAGATCTTAATTACACAAGGTGTTACATTGTTATCTTAATGTGTTTATTTCACATGAATTTCAATATAAACTCTTAAACTTTTTAAGACTATGTCTTAAATTTCTCGTATAAATTCACAGCACCTAGCCCCACTCCAGTATTTTTGCCTGGAAAATCCCATGGACAGAGGAAGCTGGTAGGCTGCAGTCCATGAAGTCACTAAGGGTCAGGCACTACTGAGTGACTTTACTTTCACTTTTCACTTTCATGCATTGGAGAAGGAAATGGCAACCCACTCCAGTGATCTTACCTGGAGAATCCCAGGGACAATGAAGCCTGGNCTCCAGTATTTTTGCCTGGAAAATCCCATGGACAGAGGAAGCTGGTAGGCTGCAGTCCATGAAGTCACTAAGGGTCAGGCACTACTGAGTGACTTTACTTTCACTTTTCACTTTCATGCATTGGAGAAGGAAATGGCAACCCACTCCAGTGATCTTACCTGGAGAATCCCAGGGACAATGAAGCCTGGTGGGCTGCCGTCTATGGGGTCACAAAGAGTCAGACACAACTGAGATGACTTAGCAGCAGCAGCAGCAGCATAATGTTAAATGCATTATAGTAAGTTTTACACAGTAAAGTAAGACCTCTCTTGGAGGAGATCACCATTAACCCCACCATAGAGCCACCAGACTTAAACAGGACTGGAAAACAGACTCTGGGAGGGCACAAGCAGAACTTGTGTGCACCAGGACCCAGGAGAAGGGAGCAGTGACCTCACAAGGGACCGATCCAGACTTGCCATGAGTATCCAGGAGTCCCCAGTAGAAGCCTGGGTTGGTGGTGGCCTTCTGCAAGGTTGGGGGCACTGAGTGTAGCAGGGCATGCATGGGACCGGCCCCAGGTAAACTACAGGGAGAGAACACAGCCCCACCCATCCGCAGAAAATTGGATTAAAGATTTACTAAGCATGGCCCTGCCCATCAAAATAAGCCCAGTTTGACCCTGAGTCAGTCTCTACTGACAGGAAGCTTCCTCAAATTTCTTATCCTTCTCCATCAGAGGGCAGCTTAGTTCAGTTCAGTCACTCAGTCGTGTCTGACTTTTTGCGACCCCATGAATCGCAGCACACCAGGCCTCCCTGTTCATCACCATCTCCCGGAGTTCACTCAGACTCACGTCCATCGAGTCCGTGATGCCATCCAGCCATCTCATCCTCAGTCATCCCCTTCTCCTCCTGCCCCCAATCCCTCCCAGCATCAGAGTCTTTTGCAATGAGTCGACTCTTCGCATGAGGTGGCCAAAGTACTGGAGTTTCAGCTTTAGCATCATTCCTTCCAAAGAAATCCCAGGGTTGATCTCCTTCAGAATGGACTGGTTGGATCTCCTTGCAGTCCAAGGGATTCTCAAGAGTCTTCTCCAACACCACAGTTCAAAAGCATCAATTCTTTGGCACTCAGCTTTCTTCACAGTCCAACTTTCACATCCATACATGACCACAGGAAAAACCATAGCCTTGACAAGGCAGACTTTAGCCGGCAAAGTAATGTCTCTGCTTTTGAATATACTATCGAGGTTGGTCATAACTTTTCTTCCAAGGAGTAAACGTCTTCTAATTTCATGGCTGCAGTCACCATCTGCAGTGATTTTGGAGCCCCCAAAAATAAAGTCTGACACTGTTTCCACTGTTTCCCCATCTATTTCCCATGAAGTGATGGGACCGGATGCCATGATCTTCGTTTTCTGAATGTTGAGCTTTAAGCTAACTTTTTTGCTCTCCACCTTCACTTTCATCAAGAGGCTTTTTAGCTCTTCCTCACTTTCTGCCATAAGGGTGGTGTCATCAGCATATCTGAGGTTATTGATATTTCTCCCGGCAATCTTGATTCCAGCTTGTGTTTCTTCCAGTCCAGCGTTTCTCATGATGTACTCTGCATATAAGTTAAATAAGCAGGGAGACAATATACAGCCTGTCTCTTATACACATCTCATATAGGTTTCTCAAGAGGCAGGTCAGGTGGTCTGGTATTCCCATCTCTTTCAGAATTTTCCACCGTTTATTGAGATCCACACAGTCAAAGGCTTTGGCATAGTCAATAAAGCAGAAATAGATGTTTGTCTGGAAATCTCTTGCTTTTTCCATGACCCAGCGGATGCTGTTTGATCTTGCTGAAGACTGACTTGGAGAATTTTGAGCATTACCTTACTAGTGTGTGAGATGAGTGNTATCTGAGGTTATTGATATTTCTCCCGGCAATCTTGATTCCAGCTTGTGTTTCTTCCAGCCCAGCGTTTCTCATGATGTACTCTGCATAGAAGTTAAATAAGCAGGGTGACAATATACAGCCTTGATGTACTCCTTTTCCTATTTGGAACCAGTCTGTTGTTCCGTGTCTAGTTCTAACTGTTGCTTCCTGACCTGTGTACAGATTTCTCAAGAGGCAGGTCAGGTGGTCTGGTATTCCCATCTCTTTCAGAATTTTCCACAGTTTATTGTGATCCATACAGTCAAAGGCTTTGGCATAGTCAATAAAGCAGAAATAGATGTTTTTCTGGAGCTCTCTTGCTTTTTCCTGGGAGAGCAGCAAAATCGCAATTGGCTGTTAAACAGCCATCGACAGTAGGATGCTGGAACCCCCCCCTTAAGAAGATAACCCATGTCCAAAGATGAGGAAAAATCCACAACAAGACAGTAGGAGGAGCACAATCACAATAAAATCAGATCACATACTTGCTAGGTGGGTGACCCACAAGGTGGAGCACAATAATACCAAAGAAGTTCTCTTGCATTTGGGAAGGTTCTGAGCCCTACATCATGCTTCCCAGCCTGGCGATCTAACAAAGGGACTGGGAATCCCCAGGGAATTTGACTTTGAAGACCAGTGAGATTTTATTATAGGACTTCCACCGGATTAGCGGGAACAGAGATTCTACTCTTAGAGGGCACAGACAAAATCCTGTGTGCATTGAGTGTCAGGGGGAGGGAGCAGTGACTCTACAGGAGACTGAACCAGACCTACCTGCTAGTGTTGGAGGGTCTCCTGCGGAGGCGTGAGTCACTGGTGGCTCACCATTGGGTTGGGGGCACTGGGAGCAGCAATCCTGGAAGGTGCTCCTTGGCATAAGCCCTCTTGGAGATCGAAGTTAACCCTACCACAGAGCGTAGACCCCAGGGCTGAGACGCCTCAGGCCAAACAACTAACAAGAAGGGAGTGCAACCCCACTTATCAGCAGAAAATTGGATTAAAGTTTTACTGAGCATGGCCTTGCCTGCCAGACCAAGACCCAGTTTTTCCCACCACTAGTCCCTCCCATCAGGAAACTTACACAAGCCTCTTAGCCTCATCCACCAGAGGGCAAGAAGAACCACAATCCCACAGTGGCTAGAACAAAAACCACGTCACAGAAAGTTAATCAGAATGAAAAAGTAGCAGATTGTGTCTCAGATGAAGGGACAAGATAAAACCCCAGAAAAGCAACTATGAAGTGGAGATAGGCAATTGTCCAGAATAAGAATTCAGGATAATGATAGTGAAGATAATCCAGGATCTTGGAAAAAGAGTGAAGAAGATGCAAGAAATGCTTACCAAAGACCTAGAACAAACAAACAGAGACGAACAGTACAGTAGAAGGAATCAGTAACAGAATAACCGAGGCAGAAGAATGGGTAAGTGACCTGGAGGACAGCATATAGGAAAAAGAAAGAAAACGAAGACAGCCTAAGAGACCTCTGGGACAACATTAAATGCACAAACGTTTGCATTTAAGGCGTCCAAGAAGGAGAAGAGAGAGAGAAAGGATCCAAGAAAATATTTGAAGAGATAATAGCTGAAAAGTTCCCTAACATGGGAAAGGAAATAATCAGCCAAGTCCAGGAATTCCACACAGAGAGTCCCAGGCAGGATAAACCCAAGGAGGAACACACTGGACACATCATAATCAAACTGATGAAAACTAAAGACAGAGATAAAGTATGAAAAACAACAAGGGAAAAATGACAAATAACATACCAGGGTGCAAGCCAGAGGGGAATGGCAAGATTATTTGAAGTGATGAAAGGGAAGAACTTAGAACCAAGAATATTACTCAGCAGGACTCTCATTGCGATTTGATGGAGAAATCAGAAGCTTTCCAGACAAGCAAAAGTTAAGAGGATTCAGCAGCACCACATCAGCTTTACAGCAAATGCTAAGGGAACTTCTCTGGCAGGAAACACAAGAGAAGGAAAAGACCTACACAAAATAAACCCAAAACAATTAAGATAATTACCTTAAGTGTAAATGGATTAAATACACCAACCATAAGACTGGCTAGCTGGATGAAAACATGTACGTGTATGCACTTCCACTTAGCACATCATTCTACTTAACCCCCCAAATTGTATGTAATTACTTTAGATTGTTAGGTTAATCATATTTCCATTATGGTTTGAAGTTATAATTATCTTTCATTTTTTTGTCTGGCTATTGAGTGTGAAAACTGATAAACATCTTTTATTATTGTGATTATGTAACTGTTATTTGCTTAATACTATTGTGTCATGATTGGTCAACAAAAATTAGACTTCTATATCACTAGAACTATCCTTTAATAGAAAAACCTATTTAAAATTTAGGTGCATATCAGAATTATCTTGAAATTTTCTGAGAAATACAAATGCCCAAGTATTGCTTTTTTCTCCAGAGCTCCAGATGTGTTTCTAATGAGCACCTATGTTTAAAAACAATTGGACCATATGATGGTCTTTTACTTTTATCTAGTATGTTTCACTTTTTCTATTTCATATTCAATGCTCCCTTTTCATTTAGTTTGTTTTCCAATTTTTCCATCTCTTTTTTCTTGTTCTTTCTCAATCCTTTATCAAGCATAGTGGAAAAGCTTTAGTATGTATAATATAAAGAGTATGTATAATATATATATTTTAGAAATTTTAGGAATTTTTGCCTAGCTAAATAATTTATGACATTTTGATTCCACTTATTTGACTTAAGATGAACAGAATGATAGATTTCTGATTTATATTTACTCAGAACTTTGATATAGTTCCATGGATTTTAGCATCTAGTATTACTGCTGAAAGTTTATTAGTGATATTTGAAAAAGATAATTTGAATGAGGCTTGAAACCTGTAATGCAATTCTAAGAATCTAAAGAAATACTATATCATAAAAAAAATAGGAAATTAAATGTGTTACAGTATTGTTAAAGTACAGATTTTGTTCAGATTACAAAAAAAATTTATGCCAGTGTCCATTATTTATTTTCATACCTTTTTCAAGATTCCACATTGTATTTAGTTGCATTGAGCATCTCCAGTGCATGCAACAGATTCTGGTAAGTTCTTTTTAAATTTTTATTCTAGTACAAATATTTTCTGATTTTCTTTGTTGTGTCTTCTTAGATATACCCACCATTTAAAAGTGGACATTTAATTTTCAAAGTTTAAGTTATCTTAGACATTGAATTTCTCATTTTGATATTGATTGCTCATTTAAATGCTTTCTTCTCTGTCGTCACCCTCTGTTTTTTCAGTCTCCTGACTTGATTGAGGCTTTCAGTGGCTAAATCAAAGATCTCTGTTGGTAAATGTCACATTGCTCTTGGAAATATGATCGTTATTTTCAAATATCTCTTGATACTGATTCTTAACAAAATTCCATAGTGATGAGAGAACAGAGTCTGTATGATTTCAGAACCTTTGGGGTTGTTCAGTCACCTAGTTGTGTCCAACTTTGCAGTGCACCAGGCTTCCCTGTCCCTCACCGTCTCCTGGAATTTGCCCGAGTTCATTTCCATTACATTGGTGATGCTATCCAGCCATCTCATTCTCTGTCACTCTCTTTTCCTTCTGCCTTCAATCTTTCCTAGCATCACGGTCTTTTCCAATGAGTTGGTTATTCTCATCAGATGGCCAAAGTATTCGAGCTTCAGCTTCAACATCAGTCCTTTCAATGATTATTTTAGTTTGATTTCCTTTAAGATTGACTGGTTTGATCTCCTTGCTGTCCAAGGAGCACCACAGTTTCAAAGCATCAATTCTTTGGCACTCTACCTTCTTTATGGTCCAGGTCTCACAACCGTATGTGACTACCGGAAAGATCATAGCCTTGACTATACAGACCTTTGTTATCAAAGTGATGTCTTTGCTTTTTTAACAGACTGTCTAGGTTTGTAATAGCTTTCTTGTCAAGAAGCAATCGTCTGCTAATGTCATGGCTGCAGTCACCACCCACAGTGATGGTGGAGCCCAGGAAGAGGAAGCCAGTCGCCACTTCTGCCTTCTCCCCTTCTCTTTGCCTTGAAGTGATGGGACTGGATGCCATGATCTTAGTCTTTTTAATGCTGTGTTTTAAGCTGGCCTTTTCACTCTCCTCCTTCACATCAAGAGACTGTTTAGTTCCTGTTTGCTTTCTGCCATTAGAGTGATACCATCCACATATCTGAGGTTGTTGGTATTTCTCCCGGCATTTGAGTCCAGCTTATAACTCATCCAGCCTGACATTTCTCATGATGCACTCAGTGTATAAGTTTAATAAACAGGGTGACAATAAACAGCCTTGTCGTACTAGTTTGTCAGTCCTGAACCAGTCAGTTCTCTACAGGATTCTTACTGTTGTTTCTTGACCAGTATACAGGTTTCTTAGCAGATGGGTGAGGTGGTCTGGTATTCCCATCTCTTTAGAGTTTTCCACAGTTTGTTATGATCCACACAGTCAAAGGCTTTAGCGTTGTCAGTGAAACAGGTAGATTTTTTCTGGAATTCCCTTGCTTTCTCTGTGATCCAGCAAACATTGGCAATTTGATCTCTGATTCTTTGCCTTTTCTAAACCCAGCTAGAACATCTGGAAGTTCTCTGTTCACATAATGTTGAAGCCTAGCATGCAGGAGGTTGAGCATAACCTTACTAGCATGGGAGATGATTGCAATTGTCTGGTGGTTTGAACATTCTTTAGTACTGCTCTTCTTGGAAATTGGGATGAGGATTGACCTTTTGCAGTCCTGTGGCCACTACTTGACCATGAAACTTTTGTACTTTGTTTTATGTCCCTGGATGCATTCCAGTGTCTCCTAGTTGCTAGTCTATGGGAACTTAAACAGAATTTGTATTCTACTGTTGTGTGAAAATTGTATAAATCTTAATTATGTTAAGTTGATTCCTGGTACTTTTCAGGTCTACTATACCCTTCTATTTTACTATCTATTCATCCTATTAATTTTTGAAAGTTTAATATTGAAACTCCAACTAAAAATCTTAATTTACTTAAAATTAATTGTAATATATAGTGGAAATATATGTAACTTCGTTCTGTATTTTCTAAGTCTCCTGTGTTATCATACTTAAAATTTAAAAATAAAGATATATAAAAAGATGTTAGTTTGTTTTCAGTTTTATATATATTGTGATTCTTTGTAAAGATTTTATTTGGATGATTATCTACTGTAGAAACAGAAACAGAACATATTTGTATATCTCTAGGGTAGGTAGCATTGAGTTTTGCTGAGAAGTTAGCTATCTAACTATTGCTGGTATTAGCAGAGTAGATTATTTCATTGTTTGGAGGTGGGGAGAGCCACATAGAAAGGACTCTTTAATCCTTTGATTTAATAGTCACTATTTATGCAAGTTGCTCAGTCGTGTCTGACTCTTTGCAACCCCATGGACTGTAGCCCACCAGGCTCCTCCGTCCATGGGATTCTCTGGGCAAGAATACTGGAGTGGGTTGCCATTTCCAAAGCAGTCATACTTTAAACCTTTCATTCCATTTTCATGAAAAAGGAAGTAAATGGCTCAGAAGCAAAATGACATCAGAAAATTTTTCAAGAAACTGAGTTCATCGAAGTTGGTACCTAGTTAAATCAGTGTTTACAAAATTAATTTATAGTTGTATTTATGCATCATATTTAACAGGTTTTTGTGATTGCTACTGTTGAGATATTTATTGAGCATCTAATACTGTAAGATCTACTGTATATGTATTTGTTGGGGATAGAAAAATAGGCAGCATGTGATCTTTTCCCACGAGGACTTAGAGTCCCATTGGTGAGGAGACAGACACGGCCATAAAAGGATCAACAGCATTGCAGAAGAGCGTAGGCACCACCACCCCACAGAGCTGCTGCGGGGGCGTCACAGACACGCGACGCGCGTTTCTTTTTAAGAATTTCAGTAGCCCGTTACACAAATGTGTTCTGTGCACTACATAGGGCTCCCCTGGTGCCTAGTGGTACAAGATCCACCTGCAGTGCAGGAGACACACAGGAGATATGGGTTAAATCCCTGGGTCAGGAAGATTCCCCCGGAGGAGGAAATGGCAACCCACTCCAGTGTTCTTGCCTGGGAAATCCCATGGACAGAGGAGCCTGGCAGGCTACAGTCCATGGAGCTTCACAGAGTCTGACATGATTGATCGACGAAGCAGCAGGATCAGTGTGCACCGAATATTCACGTGCACAGAAGGAAGATGATAAAGCTTACTAATTAATTTTGCTTATTAGTTCACTTTTTTAAAATTTCAAAATGGCGTAGCAAATCCTTCATTTGTATCTCTCCAACATGGTGAAAAGATTCACGTGGCCCTAGCAACACTTTTAGTCGTCATTTTCCCTCTTCTACCTCTGCCCTCACATAATAGCTTTGCTCCCAAGCTACACTCATCAAAACCTCTGTGGCTCAAAAACTGATCTGTCAAAAATAAGGTCTGCCCTAGAAAGCCTGGGAAAGGAAGATACATTGAGCAGGACTTCCCTGGGCCCTGGGAAGAGAAATCCAGGGAATTTCAACAGAGGAACTTACCTACCTTCATGCTTGTTAGGCTGCACGGTGCTTGGGCTCTCTGACTCCAAGTCTTCATATGACAATAATCCTGAAAAAAAAAAAAATCTTGGATGAGTTTTTCTGCAGGTTTAAGAATTATTACAGGACAGGGTGTGGAGAAAAGGGAACCCTCTTACACTGTTGGTGGGAATGCAAACTAGTACAGTGGAGAACAGTGTGGAGATTCCTTAAAAAACTGGAAATAGAACTGCCTTATGACCCAGCAATCCCACTACTGGGCATACACACTGAGGAAACCAGAATTTAAAGAGACACGTGTACCCCAGTGTTCATCGCAGCACTGTTTATAATAGTCAAGACATGGAAGCAACCTAGATGTCCATCAGCAGAAGAATGGATAAGAAAGCTGTGGTACATATACACAATGGAGTATTACTCAGCCATTAAAAAGAATACATTTGAATCAGTTCTAATGAGGTGGATGAAACTGGAGCCAATTATACAGAGTGAAGTAAGCCAGAAAGAAAAACACCAATACAGTATACTAACGCGTATATATGGAATTTAGAAAGATGGTAATGATAACCCTGTATGTGAGATAGCAAAAGAGACACAGATGTATAGAACAGTCTTTTGGACTCTGTGGGAGAGGGAGAGGGTGGGATGTTTTGGGAGAATGGCACTGAAACATGTATAATATCATATAAGAAACAAATCGCCAGTCTAGGTTCGATGCAGGATACAGGATGCTTGGGGCTGGTGCACTGGAACGACCCAGAGGGATGGTATGGGGAGGGAGGGGGGAAGGTGGTTCAGGATGGGGAACACGTGTACACCCGTGAAAGATTCATGTTGATGTATGGCAAAACCAATACAATATTGTAAAGTAAAAAAAAAATAATAAAAGGATTATTAAATGAATAGTGTTTTAAGAATAGAAAGAGATGTGGTTTCTCACACAAGTAGTCATTCAACCCAAAGGACTCTGTCATGAAATGTTTTGCAATAGTAAACCTGAATCATCTTGTTTTGCAGTAGGATATGTGATAGTAGTCTTTCTTCATCTTTGATATTTGGCACTGAAATTGATTTGATATGATTGGTAAGTGGACAGCTGCTGAAGGGTCGGGATGTATACCGAGTCTAGAAATGACAATGTTTGATGTTCTGGGAGCAAAGAAAATGGCTGTCCTCTTCAAAAAATTGTGAGCTGTCAGGCTTTCAGGTTAAAAGTGTTTCGATGATGCAATGCAGGAAGTGGAAGCAAAGAGAAGCCAGAGTCTATTAGAGATGTATTTGAGATCAGGAGTCAATATTTACAAGGTAGATATGTTCCTAGGATTAGGCCTAAGAAGCTAATGAGGAATTAGTTACATTAGTCTATATCAGGTCTGTATACCTTCAAATAGAATAAAAATTTGGGTTTACTACATTTAAAAATTTTTTTATATTAATTGTTCCTTTGTTTTTCACTTCTGTAAATTATTCATAAAATGATTTTAAAGAGGAGGGTGGCAGTCCATGGTGATGGCTGTTTTTCTTGGTGTACTGACGGTTTAAACATGAACTAAAGTTCCTTCCATCATGTAGTAAATCCTCTGTCTGATTTTTGAAATCACAGCACATCCTTTTTTCCTTCTTGGTGCTTTTGACAATATTTATTTAGTTAGTTTTCCTTTGTGTGGCTTCTCTCCCATACATTAAGCAGACACTTTGAGGGTGGCAACTGTGTCTGTCTTGTTCACAGTCAATCTCCAGCACTGTGTCTAGTGTCTGACACGTGTGGATGTGCAATATATTTGTCAAACAGTGGGGCTTACTCCTTGAAAGAAAAGTTATGACCAACCTAGATAGCATATTGAAAAGCAGAGACATTACTTTGCCAACAAAGGTCCGCTAGTCAAGGCTCTGGTTTTTCCAGTAGTCAGGTATGGATGTGAGAGTTGGACTGTGAAGAAAGCTGAGAGCCGAAGAATTGATGCTTTTGAACTGTGGTGTTGGAGAAGACTTGGGCTTCCCTGGTGGCTCAGAGGTTAAAGCATCTGCCTCTAATACGGGAGACCTGGGTTCTATCCCTGGGTCGGGAAGATCCCCTGGAGAAGGAAATAGCAACCCACTCCAGTATTCTTGTCTGGAGAATCCCATGGACGGAGGAGCCTGGTGGGCTACAGTCCATGGGGTCACAGAGTCAGACACGACTGAGCGACTTAACTAACTGTTGGAGAAGACTCTTGAGAGTCCCTTGGACTGCAAGGAGATCCAGCCAGTCCATTCTGAAGGAGATTAGCCCTGGGATTTCTTTGGAAGGAATGATGCTAAAACTGAAACTCCAGTACTTTGGGCACCTCATGCGAACAGTTGACTCATTGGAAAAGACTCTGATGCTGGAAGGGATTAGGGGCAGGAGGAGAAGGGGACGACCGAGGATGAGATGGCTGGATGGCATCACCGACTTGACAGACGTGAGTCTGAGTGAACTCTGGGAGTTGGTGATGGACAGGGAGGCCTGGCGTGCTGCGATTCATGGGGTGGCAAAGAGTTGGACACGACTGAGCAACTGAACTGAACTGGGGCTTGTTTATAAAATCTTCTTTGGTTATATTTTTGGACTTTGTTAGCGGTGTATCCACAGACTCGCAACAAGTTTAGATTTTTGGTTTAGTCTTTTAACTCACTTAAATTTATTATATTGCTTCAATTTACAATATATATATTTAGCGTTTTTGCAACAGATTGTCTTTCTCAGCTATGAATAATGCTGCCTCCTTTAGAAAAGAATGAATAATTGCTTTATATCTTATTTATTGCCTATCCAGCTTGACAAAGCTAATTTGTGATGAGGTTAATCAAGCTTAAAATATTTATTTCGTAATATTCAGCACATAGAATTTTTGTTGCAGGGTGGTTGGGGTGGAGGGCAGACACGTAGTTAGAAACAGTATATATCAAGCCACCATTATTAACCAGTCTCCTACCCACATAAAAAGTCAAACAGCTCCTAAAAGTACTTTGTTCTGAGGAATAGGAGATATCCATAAATGTTTGCTGAAATGTTCCCTCCTCTTTTTTTAATGGTACAGGAAATCAGTTTTTAGGTTACAGGAAAGCAAAAGAGACCTGTCAAACTTTACACAGTCTCTTGACCTATTTATGATGGGTACATAGGGACCCATGGAGATCCCAAAATTTTGGAATGCCATATTTTACAAGTTACATCAAATCATGACATATGTGAATAATAGAGTACAGTTGAGATATGTCTGGATAGCACTTATTTTTCTAACTGGGTGACCTTTTTGTCCTGATCACAGAACCTTCAGGGTTGTAGGTGTATTGTCAAAAATCATGAATGATAAATTGCTGAACATAACAAAAGACATACCTTATACATACCTTTCCCCTTGTATCCTATCTCCCACCTCTAAAATCCCCTGCTCTCCTTTAGATTTTTCTCACTAAGTAGAAAATGGATCACAGTTAAACCTAAGACCCCTAGAGATAGGAGAGTTTTCTTTTGAATAGAGCATGGTGAAGGTGGGTCAATTTATGATAGGGTGAAAAGATCGTCAGAAGCTGTGTTCCTCCTGCCTTCATTGAAGGATCTTTAAAACTCATTCAGCCATTAGAGAGCAGCAGAAAGCTTGTTCAGTAGTTAAGCTACATGGATACACATGTTTTGTCCTTCTTTTCATCCATAGTTGTACCAGATCAAATAATCCTACAAAAGAGGAGCAAAGATGTAATTTTTGAGTGAAAATCAACCGTCTAATTAAAATAAGAATAAAAATAAATTAATAAACATTTAGGAAAATATAGGATTAAAGGTGAAAGAGATGTAAGTACTGATAAACAAAAATAATATTTTTTGAGGCAGAAGAGAGCAACTATAGAAAATTTGTTGGTGCTTAAAAACTAACAAAAAATTAACAACA
>SJYX01021976.1:0-17660 GCA_006410675.1 Oreotragus oreotragus
CAGTGATTTTGGAGCCCCCCAAAATAAAGTCTGTCACTGTTTCCCCATCTGTTTGCCATGAAGTGATGGCTCATATGCCATGATCTTATTTTTCTGAATGTAATCTCAAACATTACCTCCCTTACAGAGCCTTTCTTGATCCTCTTAGCATAGTTACTTCTTTTACTGTGATCTTACATGAATCAATTCATACTTCTATTGAAGCTTATATTTGAATTAGTATACATGTCTTCTCCCCCAACTTCTCCAACCAGATGTGTTATTTTTGTTTTGTATCCACAGTACATCACACCATGGCTGAGACATACTGAGGTGTCCACTCAATGCAAGATGGGTAAATGAATTAAAAATCAAATATAGGTCTTTGGCTAGCCTTGATCATGTGTTTTAGTTTTAATATCTATATTTTAATATTATCTTTATTTGTACTTTCTTCAGTCTTTAATATATGTTATGCTTGTTATGCTTGTAACACTATATAGACCCAAGAATCTGGTAACAAATTCCCAAGTTTTGACACTTTTATAGCATTTCATAAGAAGTGATTTTAGTTTGTTATTACTTTTTTCATGTTATTTTATTACAGTTTTAAATGAAAATGTTTAAATTCTGAAGTTTGGTTGAAATGATGCCAAGTAATATTTCTTAAGCTGCTTTACTTTTAAAATAATAAACTGTTTTCAAGTAAATCAATAAGTGAGAAAATTTTTTTGATAAAGTAATAGAGAGTTTTCTATAATAAAAGTGAATTTTTGTCAGATACTCATGACCAGGTTCTTCTGCTCAAGTCTTAGATTCTGTGTGGTCCCTTCTTGCCTCTTTAAACAGATGGGAGCCCATATATGTGAGCAGGTAGATGAATGGATGGAATAAAGAGGCCAAGCTCTCTCTCCATATATAAATCTCCAAAAATAATAGGATACATGTGTGTAAAAGTGGTAAACCACTAATAATATTTAGAACTCCACAATTCCTAGAGGAAATAAAATAATAAAGCAATAAAACATTCACGGAAAAGAACAAGTACCATAGTTAAAACAGTGGCATCAGGACTCAAAACTGATGTGTCTGAAATCCAGTCACTCATTATTTGGTCTGCGTATAGTGGGAATTTAAGATTGTTTCTATGTCCTGGTCCACTTACCGATAGGCAGGCCAGATCTCCTGGGCGGGCTCTGCATTGAGTCCGAGCCATATTGGTGCCAACTCTTGATTATGAGGACTGAACACACTCTTCGTGTCCATAGAGATGTTTAACAATGTAACTAGTGGTAGTACTGGTTGAATCACCTTTAAACACTTTGGTAGAGGGAGTAAGAGAGTCACAGCCATGTCTCAAGTTAATAAATGTTAACATTTCATTGGCCATAATTCAATTACAAAACAGATAAGGTAATGAGTAGTGCTTTGCTTAAAGAGAGGTTGGTAACTGCTATCCTTTGAACACTCTCTATTTTGTTTAACATACTATTTTTAAAATAAGACACACATTTCCAAGGACTTAATTTACAGCCATTCTCTAGAAATGAAACCAGATTTTTAAACCTTCGTCAGATCTTATGCATGAAAATGAGTGTTTCCTTTTGAGCAGTCACCATAGGAGGTCACGTGATACCAATCATGCTCTCACTCCCAAGGCCATTTGGAGGACTCTTTTTGTGACGGGTTTACACTAGATGATAAACCTTCAGGTACACTTTGGCTTTGCAAAAACGATGTTTCACCCCATGTAGTCAGCTGTCTTATTCATGGTATTTAACTCTCAGTGGCATTTGGCTATTTGCAAAAATCAAATCCACCCTCAAAGAATGAAGTTGTTCAAACAAATGGGCGGATTGTTTTAGTTTCCAAGAAATTTTCAGCATTGGGCCTATCAGTAGAAAATTCAGTGTTAAATGATGTCTTTTAAATATTGCTTATAAAATATCTGTAGCAAGGACAGGGCTAAATTCATTGTTATTAATTATGAGAAACCAATCAATGAAAGCTCTTGTCATCAACAGAGCCTTCTACTAATAGGACATTGACTAAAGCATGTCTTGCTTATTTTTAAACTTTTTATTGTGAAATAATTGGAGACTCAGAAGAAGTTGCCAAAATAGTACATAGAGTTCCAAGTGCCCTTCTCTCAGCTCCCTCCCTTCAGCTTCCACCACTCAGTGGTGACATGTCCTATAACTAACTGCAGGAGAATATAAAAGCCAAGAAACTCACATTGCCTAACACCATTAAGTAGCCTATAGGTTACAAGAGGACTTAATCTTCACCACTTTTTACGTGCATGTGTGTGCATGGTTCTGTGCAGTTTTATCCCATCTATAGATTCATGTAACTAACGCAACAGACGAGGCACGGAACTCTTTCATCACTAGAACTCCCTTCTGCTCATGTCTGCCTAGTCGTATCCGACCCTTTGTGACCCCATGGACTGTAGCCCACCAGGCTCCTCTGTCCATGTGATTTCCCAGGCAAGAACACCAGAGTGGGTTGCCATTTCCTACTCCAGGAGATCTTCCCAACCCAGGGGTCAAATCTGTGTCTGCTACATCTCCTGCATTGCAGGTGGTTTCTTTACCTCTTGAGCCACTGGGGCATCTATAGATTCATGTAACTACCACAGCAAACAGGTCACAGAACTCTTTCATCACTACAGCTCCCTCCTGCTACACTTTTGTTTATGAACCCCTTCCACCCTCTCCCCTGTCCCATGACAACCAATTTGTTTCCATAGTTTTGTCATTTCGAGAACATTATATAGATAGAATGATCCAATATATTACCTTTTGAAGTTTACTTTTTTCAGTAATCATAACACATTTAAGTTTTGGTTTTTTTTTTCATCACCAATGCGTGTGTATGTTTGTCGCTCAGTTGTGTCTGACTCTTTGCACCCTGTGGACTGTAGCTCACCAGGCTCCTCTGTCCATGGAATTCTCCCAGCAAGAATACTGGAGTGGGCTGCCATTCCCTTTTCCAGCGGATCTTCCCAACCCTGGGATCGAACCCGGGTTTCCCACATTAAGGCAGGTTCTTTACCATCTGAGCCACCAGGGAAGCCCAATAGTTAACTCCTTTTCATTGCTGAGCAGCACTGCACTGTATAAATATCCCAGAATTTCACCCCCTGGAGGATGTTTGGGTTGTCTTCTTTTTCCCTTTCGCTATTAAGTCTGCTGTGGACGTTTATGCACAGATTTTTCTGTGAACATAAATCTTCATTTTCCTGGGTAAATGCCTGGAGTATAGTTGCTGGGCTGCATGATAGGTGCATATTTAGTTTTGTAAGTAACTGACAAAGTCTTTTCCAGAGTGACTACCATTTTACAGTCACACCCGTAATGTATGAGAGATCCAGTTTCTCTGTATCCTCACTAGCAACTGGTGTTATGGTTCTTTTCAATTTTGGCTATTATAATAGGAATGTAGTGTTTTTCTTTTTTTGCCTATTTCTGGAAATTACTGATTCAATTTCCATGACTGGTACGATGAGAATTCAGTAGAAATGACTTTTGTCTTCACAGTGCCTTCCTGAATATGAAGCTCATGGCTTATTTTATATTTATGTTAACTTTTTAGATTTAACATTATAAAAATATATGTCCTCTACTTCAACTTTATCGATATCCACTAATAAGCAATCAAAACCTCACTTTAGTCTCTTCTATCTCATCTCATGATTTATCCCATGGCACAAACGTGCCCATGCCTAAAAATGCTGTTCTTCCTGGGCAAAAAATCAGTAGTGTCTGCATTCTACTCTTTCTTTGGAGGGAAGGAGCACTAACAATGGGCTCATTGGTTGTCTCTGGTTGGTCACCCTCATGAATTCGTGAGAGAGCAGTCTTTGTGGCTGGATTGCTGGGGATCCTAGGGGACAGCAGGACCGTCATAATCCTATAGGTTTGCTGTGCTTCTTTCATTCATAGGGTACAGTTTTCTCCGTTCAAAGTTAACTGGCTTGTATGATGACCCATGGATGAGACCCAAGTATAAATGGCTAGACTAGTTGCAAAATGAACACTTTCAAACAAAATTCAAAGTGCACTTGACAGGCTGTTGCACTAAGTACTTGCATGTCTGAGATAAAACAAGCTGGATGCATTTATGTTCCCCCCTCAAGTTCATGCCTTTCTTTGTGAAGAGGCCTAAAGTACTTCCTACTGTTGAAATGGTGAGAAGGAAACAGCATCCAATGACAAAAGCAGCTTGTGGCTTCTGCTTCCTCTACATTCACCCACAATTACATCTTGACAATGATGTAACTAACAGTTGTTGCAGGTAAACCATTTCATCTTATTTGTTTACTTATGTACTTGTAATCATAAAATTACCTCTGCTGGTTGATAATGATGTATTTTGGAGGAGGAGGGGTAGAGCTGGGAGAGATGTTTGTTTTTAATTTAATGTTGCTTGTTTTCAATTTGGGAGTTTAAAGCTTTCCAGTGTCTGTCTGCCCTTCTTGATCTATATAAATTGACTTACCATTTAAATTGTCTTATAAATAGGAGTTTTAGCAGATGAACCTCAAAAATATATTGATGAGTAACAGAAGCCAAACAAAAAGCGATATACAAACTGTATAATTCCATTTATCTGAAGTTCAACATTTAAAAACAATCTGTGGTGATAGAAATGAGAATAGTGGTTGTGGGGGTGGTGGTATTGACTGGAAAGGAGCATGGAAGAATCTTCTGGGGCGTTTAAAATGTTCAATAACTTGATCTAAGTAGTGGTTACACAGTTTACCAAGTTGTATGCTTAGGAGTTGAGTACTTTAGTTGCTGTTATTTAATTAAAATTTAAATTAGCGACTGAAATGAAAAAGTAAGAGGTTTGATGATTTAAAATCACAGATCAGAATCAGTTTGGCTTCTCACGTCTATGCTTCCAGGAATTTAAAATTTTGCAAATTATAATTTTCCCCATTGTAAGTGAACCACTTTGCTTGTCTCTCTTCATTTTCTCTGCCCCTCCCAGCTTCTTAAGTTAGATTTTTGTTGCAATGTCATGCATATTGTTAACTGTTAAATTAAAATATTATGAATCAGGGTGTGGAAGCATAAAAATTTATTAAGATTACTTTAGGCCTTTAAAAATTCCACAGTTCCTTTCATTCACATGACATCTTTCATTCCTTTTTGTGAAGTTTGGATCCAAGGAATTTTGCATGCTGTGGGTTGACATTTAGTTAATAGCATCTTTTGCTGAGGTTCCACTTTTCTAAATTAACAAGATCAAGAACAGTGACCTGATGATATTTCTTTGTATACCTGGCACTTTTCCAAAAAGAAAGATTAAGGTAACAAAAAGGGGTGAGGGGGGAGAGAGAAAAAGGAAGGAAGAAAAGGAAAAAACTCAACCCTTCTCAATCTACTTTATTCTAGGGCAAAATGTGTTTCAAATTTTTTAAAATATCAGATATTACCCTCTCACCAAGAAAATGAACAAATAACCCTACACACATACACAAAATCTGTAGTTGAAATGTGTCTATTTCACATTTCTATCACTTGTTCCTAATACCTTGTGTCTTGGTACCTTCCTACTAAGCCATGAAAAAGCTAAAATCTGCATATAAACCTGGGGGCGGGGGTGGCTAGAATGTATAACTTGCTTGAGGAATTGAACCAAGTCAAGTTTAGCTTCCTAAGGCGTATATGAAGCGTTTGTCTCTGAGTCCTGTCTGTTTGCGAGTCCACAGCTGGGGACACTCCCCTGTGCGTGGAATTCTCCAGGCCAGAATACTGGAGTGGATAGCCTTTCCCTTCTCCAAGGGATCTTCCCAGCCCAGGGATTGAACCCGGGTCTCCCTCATTGCCTTTGCGGGCAGATTCTTTCCCGTCTGAGCCATAAGGGAAGTCCCAAGGCGTATCTAGGGATGTGCCAATACGGAAAGAAGGCCGCGTGTACAGTAAGAATCTGGCTAGGCACATAATACACGTTTATTTAAAAGCCGGGTAAGAGAAGGTACAAATAATTATGTGCGTGAAGAACTCCTGTGTCAGCGTGCCATGCTAGCATAGTAGATCAAGAGGGCACCTGAGACTCCCATTCCCAGAATCTTGACTTGGAAAATTCATGTTTTAACAGAAAGGGAAAGAGTAACCTATACAGAGGCAGTGTGAAAATTCCCGAGGATGGAGGGGAAAATCTGGAGCCTGCCAAATGCTGCTGCTGCTGCTGCTGCTGCTGCTGCTAAGTCACTTCAGTCGTAAAGGGTGCTTTTCCAGCAGGCTGCCCTCAACTTCTCTGCCCCGCTGCATGTCCTACCGCAGTTGTCTGGGCCCCCAGCCTGGGCAGACTGAGGGGCGAGCGGTGCGGGGGAAAGGCAGGCCAGCAGCAGGTGGGGAGGTGGCGGACTTCTGTCTCCGGGAAGGAAATGGACTGAGATGAAAGGGCGGAAAGCAGTGGCGCTCGGGGCTTGTGTCTGCGGGATCCCGACCTTCTCGAAATCGCCCCGGGCTCCTCTAATTAGAGAAGGGATGCAGGGTGGGCGTTAGTTCCCAAACGTTTTAATCGAGCCTCTTTTCAATGGTCAGGGATAAATGTTGCCACTGTTACTCTGTGCTGAATGGGTCGCGAAGACCCCCGCCCGGCCCCCAGCGAGGCCATTCAGGGCTCTTTTCACAACCTCTAAGCGTTTCAGTCCCCAGGCCTAGCGACACTCCAGAGCGCTCCTAATTAGTCTAATTAGAAAGGTGGATTGATAGATGGGAAAAAGACAAGAGTTGAGTTAGGAAGATGCGCAATGCTGCCAATTTCGGCCGGGTAGCTGCTTATTCTCTCCAGAAAGAAAAGGCCGAAAAGAAGGAGGCTGGAGTCGGAGCCAGCCAGCCCGCCCTGCAGAGGCTTGGCTCCCGCGGGATCCGCGAGCTGGGCGGTCGCTGACCCCGCGCTTCCCTCGCTCTGCCGGAGCAGACAGCGGGCACCTCCGGCTTCTCACAGCCTTTGCGGAGAGAAGCTGGAAGGAAGGGGCCGAGGCCGAGAGCCGCACGGCCTCGCGCCCCGGCCTGGAGCCTCTCCGGCCCGCTGCGCCCCACCGCCGCCCCTTCCTCCCGCGGAAAGCGGTGCAGAGGCGCGGCCTGGGCGGCCAGCGGGCCGGGCAGCGGGGACTTCGGGGGTCGCGACCGGAAGGTCGGTGCGGGGCCTCTACGTCCCGCCGCGCCACGTGGCCACTCCCCGCGCCCTCCCGCCCCGGGCCTCGCGGGCCGTCCGAGCTGTGTTTTCGTCTCAGTAAAGCCGAAACCCTAAGAAGGAAAGAACTTTGGTTTGAGAAGGAGGCTTAACTGCGTGCGGCCGTACGCGGGGTGCGTGCGAGGTTCCTTCGCCCTGCTCCGCCAGCAGGCCCCTCACCCGCGCCGCCCGGCGGCCGCGCGCGACAACCAGCGGCAGGGCCCCGCGCATTCCTGCGCCCGCCGTGGCCCGGAGCAGCGCGGGTGGCTTCAAGAACACTGAACCTTTAATTGGGCCATAAATCAGACAGGGGAGTGCGGTGGAGTTTGTGCAGGTGTAAAAACAGAGGGGAAAGCCTGGGCTGAGCAGCCCAAGCGCCCGGGCAGGTCAGAACCTCCAGCAAACTAACATCTTGATAAGTCCGCTGACAACAAAATAAACAGTGGAGAGGGCCGGGGGAGGCGGGGAGCGCGGTCGCCCGCGGCCCGCGCGCAGCAGCACGGCGGCCGTCTGCTGGGAGGAGGCGGGCCTCTCCTGGGTTTGTGTTTGGGGCTCTTTTTCGGGGCAGGGGGGTACTTAGGGAGGAAGGAGAAGCAAAATTATCTCCCTTTTCACCCTCTCGCTTTCAGCATAGCGTTCTGTTGGAGAGCCCAGGACTGTCAGACGGCGAAGGGTTGGGAAGTGCGCGCAGCCTCGCCGACCCCTGCCCAGCCCGAGAGCCGGAGCTGTTGTCGATCGAGGGTCCGGCCGTTGCGCCCGGGGCGCGCGGGCCTCGCTGAGTCGCGACGAGTCCCTGCGCCTCCTCCCAGACGCGGCGCCACCGAGAGACAGACCACCGGCTCCCGCTTCATTTCAGGGGCTGACGAGGGGAAAACACTGCTGCGCCCCTGGCCGAAGGAGGTAAACCAAGTAGAAAGGGCGATCAAAAATTAATTTGGTGCACTGCTCGGGAGCAGCACCCTGTCAAAACTCTACGGAGACGTTGGCACAAGCGGCAAACGGATTCACAGACAAAGGAAAACAATACAAGTCTCGTTAGATCATTTTTCTGGACATTATTTAAGGTCTGAAAGGGACCAAATCGTTTCAAAATGTTGCCAGTAAAAATTATCCTATGTGGAATGCAACTAATCCTTTTAGGTTCCTGTCAACTGTTTCCACAAAAGGAATCCGATTTTTCAAATCAAAGATCCAAAAGTCTTTGGGGAGAGATTTATTACATGCCAGAGCTTTAGTTACAGAATAGAGTTACAATAACAACTCGCACCCACCAACTCCCCAAAATAAGGGATCCCATCCCACACAGTTCTAATGACGTGTGGGGGATGGTTTGCTGGAGTCCTGCTAAATAGGCAGATGGGAGGAAAGTGGGGGAAGGGGGAGGAAGGCAAAGAAATATTAAATTCCTTAAATAGACCAACAGAACACAGCGCCTCAACACCTTATTTTTGTTCTCTGTACCCCTGGTTCCTTTTGAAGAGGAAAACAAGACCCAAACTTGGTGACCTGCCCCCTCAGTTTAGAACCTGAAGGTGTGAGCTTACTGCTTGAGTCCTGAAAAACTCTTCCGAACCCTGACTTCTCTGAGTTTGCATATTAGTGTGTCCACAGTGTCTGCAAGTGGAAAATATTTAAAAATGAGAAAAGAATACAAGAAAATATTTTTTCTTTAAAAGTTTAAAAAACTTACAAGTTTTTCCTTGATTTGGAATACAGTGTTTAAGAACAAGAAAAAAGTACCCCAGGGCTTTTCACTGTGCCTCTGAGTTTGAGTCTCTCCACAAACGCAAGTGAACAGAAACGCATTCCTTGTAGGTCACAGCCTCAGTTCACCGTAGTATGAGCATTTTGTGATGAGCCTGATCATGAAGATCCTTCGCCTCCTTTTCAGTTCTTCACTGATTAGAACTGGTGGCTAGGGATAAGACTGATGGGTGAATGATTGGTAAAAAGCCTTAAAAACTTGAGAAGAAACTCAAATTCCTAGTTCTCTGAGTGGAGGAGTTTAGTGCCTCCATACCATATAGGCACCAAGCTCTTTCAGGTGCTTTGTGAATGAACTGCCACACCAGAAAGATAGTTTCAAGAAACAACTTCAGTTTAGTTTACAGACAATTGAGTTTGGGTTTTTTTGTTTGTTTGTTTTTGTTTTTTAATGGTTCTGTTAAGTGGAGAAGTGAAAAAAGCTCTTTCTAGCCTTCCCTCCACCCCACTGTTTGCTGCTGAAATGGCGCGTTCCTCTTGCTGCCTGAGTGTATGTTTCTGTTATTAGAGGCAACTTGGTGGTGGGAATTCTTGCATTTGTTCCCTGTATTTAAATTGGGAATAAAGGGATTTGCATTGTAGCAGGTGCTCAATAAATACTGCAGACTAATCCCACTTTTCAAAGCTTAGAGGTTAAAGAGATGATCAGTAGGTAAATAATTAAAGAAAAGAAATAGAACAAGAGACCAGAAGAGGGATTTAAAACACCGTTGCTTTGTTTATTTTAGAAGGGAGGAGAAAGTTATCTGTCCAAATATACATCTGACTGAGGTAAGAAAAAACACAAATGCCACCTCTTTTTTCTTCATTATTTCTAGAAAGGGTTAAATAACGATTTATTTCATAGATAGGGTGGGAATATTGAAGAAAGATGAGCTTTACATGAGGCCAAAAGTTTCTCTTAACTAATTTAAGGATTTGGGTATACTCCAAAGTTTAGAGGTTTTTCATTTCCTGGAAGAATATGGATGTGGGAAAGAAGTCACAAAAGAATCATCAGTCTATACATGTGTGTAGGTTTTATGTTTTCCAAAATACTTTCATATAAATTGGCTTATTGATTCTCAAAACCCATCACCACACACACACACCCCCCCCAAATATAAATGAGTGTGAAGAAAACTGATCTAATATTTATTTTTAACTGAGTCTTATTTCTTCTGTTGCAGTCTCTGGAGGGTTTTTTTTGGTTTGTGGTTCCCCCCTCCCCTCATTTAACAGAATACAATCTTGTCACAGTCATTTTCATATATATGAAACTCTGCATAAAAAAAGAAATAAAAAACCATAATAATCATTATTGACTTGTCAAAAAATGCCTCACACCTTTTATTGCTGAAAATATCAGCCTTTTAGTTATATTAAAGGAAATTCCTAAGGTAGTGCTCAAAGAAGCTTCTGCTCTCTGCCATAATTATCTGCTCCCCTTTCCTTTGCCAGTCTGTTATTGATCAGAGTTGCAATTAAGAGAGACTCCCTAGTTTGTATCTGTCTCCCTCTGGGACAGACAGACCCGGGCAAGGCCCATGGCTTCAGATCCATCCTTTCCTGGTGCTCCAGGGACTCGCTGGACCTATGGATGCATTACATAGAATTCTGCCTAATGGACCAGATAGATTCTCCTTAACATCCTAGGGAAACATCCTATCTTGAAAAATAGAGAAACTCTCACTTTAAGATTAGAAAATTATCTTTCCAGACTTAAATTCAGAATTAGAATTTTCCACATTCCCAAAGATTCTGATTTCAATAGACTGCATTTCTTCCTGAAATGGGGTTTTGTTGTCTTTTACAACTTAGAATTTAGAAGGGAAAAAAAGCATTTGCAAAAATACTTTCTCTGATGGATACATGTGTATGTTTGGCTGAGTCCTTTTGCTGTTCACCTGACACTGTCATAACATTGTTAATCGGCTATACCCCAATACAAAAATAAAAATCTTAAAGAAATTATGTATGTATGTGTATATGTGTGTGTGTGTGTGTGTGTGTATTTCTATAGAAAAACACTCAGGCTAATCTAGTGAATCCAGACTTGGCATTTCCCTGGTTACCTATTTAAAGATGGAAGCATTAAATATAGTGTGCTTTAAAACAAAAAAACAAAGACACTTTTTCTCTGGAAAATCAGTGTTATCTTGCATTAAGCACTGTTTCTTGAAAAAATCAGCACAAACACTTTCCTTCCTAGTCTGCAGCTCACAGTTAGACGAAATCCCCACACTGGCTCCAGCCTGGGTGGCCTCATAAGGGACAAGGAGTGGTTCCAGAGCCTGCCTGGAGGAGGCTGGGCTTCAGTGAAGCTTCTGGTGGTGACTGGCAAGGATAAGCTGGTCACATCCAGGGAAAGATGTAATTCCAGCAGGTGGTCTGGAATTCCCTCCCCACTCCCCCTGCCCACCTCCAGGCCATTTCAGGGAGACTGGTGGCCAGGAAGTTTGGAGCTTGAGGTAAGATTGCCCCTCAAGAGACTCCAGTGTCTTGTTTTCACTGCACGGGAGCTAAAAGAACCCATTCAACACCTGATATGCAGCTGTTCAAAGACAGTAAAATGTCCAAGAGGGTGCAGGGTGGGCATATTCTCCGAAAACAACAACAACAACTTGTTTTCTCACTAAATGTTGAGTCAGTTGATATGACTCTTAACATGCTCATTTCTGCATGAAAAGGATGAGACCCTAAGTCTGGTTAAAAAGACCTACTGAACAGTTTAGCAAAAAAAGTTCTGCCAGTTTGGTAGATTTTAAGCATTAAAAATGCTTAAAGTACCAGCATTTTGAGCAAGAAAAGCTGAGGAAATGGACAAATAGTACAGCAGTGAAAAAGATAAGTCGTCTGTGTGTGTGTTGTGTGATGTTTTAAAGAAGATTGCTGATGCGAAGAAAAAAAAGTGATGCTAGGAAAAAAATATACAGAACTAGGTGGAGGAAGCTGATATTCCTGAATAATTGACTTTCAATTCCAAATGCATCCAAAATGGGTTGGGTATCTCTGGGAAGCCCTGAGTACAGGTGGCATGGAGGAGAACCTAGCAAAAACAAAAACAAAAAATGTACAAGAAATAAATGACTCTTCTACACAGCAACCTTTAAGGCAATTGCCCTACCAGGGTGGACCTTTAATCAATCACAATGATGGTAACACAGTGGCAGTGTGATGTATTGGAAATAATATGGGATTTAAATGCTGACATCTCAGTAGCTGTGACCTTGGGCAAGTCATATCATTTGACCCTTTATACCTTTATTTGTAAAGTGGAGTCAATAACAATTATTGTCCTATTTCACAGTGTGGTTGGAAGAAATATTAGTGAAAGTCCTTTGAAAAGTTAATGTGTGCTGTGGGTAGTAACTGGAATAGACAGGAAAGGGGTTCTGGGGTACTGGTAACATCTTCTTGACTTGAAGCTGGTTACACAGGGGTGCTCACTTAAAAGTTAGACTAGCTCAAAACAGTTTTTAAAATTACGATTTAATGCTAAGGACAAGGAAACTTATTAGAAATAAGAAGCTTACATATTTTAGCCTAACTTCTTCTCCTTCCTTATCAGACCCAGAGACTGGGGACTCAAAATGGGGGTTCAGTGATAAGAATCAGTTTGTTGTTTGTTATTGAATAGTATTTTCCTGATATAGAAGCAGGAGTGAACCAGGAAGGTTCCTGCACACCAGAGGGGCCAACAGTAAAAAGAAAGGAACCCAAAACTGTTCACATTAAAGGAAAGATGTGATTAGAGAGATGTGACATGCAAAGAAATTATCTGAAAAGTGAATTCAGTTGGGAAAGTATACAACCGAAAGAGCCCTGAGCAGCTGGTCATGATCAGATTCTCCATCTTTCTGTCAAATGTAATTGTATCTGAGTTGGCAGGGTATTTATTGCTAAAGTCGAAGGGCCAGATTTTACACTAAACATATTTACACATTTACATTCGTGGCCCTATAAACACTCCACGTTTCACTGGCTGTGACATCAAACACATTTACCAACAAAAAGCATATGCCTAATTACAAAATCATAGGGGGAAAGGGAGGCAAGTGGCAGCTGATGGGCAATGAGCATGCATGCCTGTGTGTACATGTGTGACCCAACTGTAACACTAGGAAACCAGTAAAGTCAAGAATGGATACTGACAACACCAGGCCCACTTCACTTGTCCTCTGCTCCCCAGGACTATCCTTGTCTGGCTCCATTCGAAAGGGGGAGTGGGACCCCTGGCATTCCAGTTAGTCCCGGGTTACACCCTGTCCCCTTGGAGGAATCCAGAGAAACCAAGGCGCTTCCTGGGCAGATTTCTGACCTGGACGGAGTTTGATGCTGATTGGCCTTTAACTGGCCCCCAAACGACTTCTCAGTCCATAATAAAAACAGGTGTGAGCAAAATGTGTAGCCAGCAGAGAATTTCTCAACGGAAACTAGAGTTCTTAATTCCTGGCTTGAGATAGTAACATCAGATCCCTACCCATCAATAGCAGTTGTAATAACACTGTTAGCTGCTCCAAGCTTGGTCCTCGGTCAAGCACGGAAATCAGAACCACCAGAGCTCGAGAGAAAAACAAAACAGGCACAACCGCTGGCCTCAGACAGCCTTTAATAAATGACACGGGCTGGTATTCCATCAAAATAATCACCTTCCATCAGAATAACCACCTCTCCCAGTTTTCTCAGAGGACAGGCGAGAGGAAGAAATGGTGGATTAAAAAAAAAAAAAANGAGAAAAACAAAACAGGCACAACCGCTGGCCTCAGACAGCCTTTAATAAATGACACGGGCTGGTATTCCATCAAAATAATCACCTTCCATCAGAATAACCACCTCTCCCAGTTTTCTCAGAGGACAGGCGAGAGGAAGAAATGGTGGATTAAAAAAAAAAAAAAACCCTGTGAAGAGCAGAAACCTCCAGCTCCCTTCGGATGGATTCTTACTACACACACTGTAAGAAGTGTGATAACAAATATATCCCAAACTCCAATTCCATCAGCAGAAAAGTTTGGGCAGGAATGGGCCACTGAGTAGGGGGCAGGGAAGGAGAGATGTGCAAATAAGACGCCTTAGTAAAACATGAAGAAAGTCCTCGTGATTTTTTTCCCTTCCCCTCCTCAGTTTCTTTTCTAAGAGGAAGGGAAGGGATTCTTAAATTCACAGGATGGGGATGGAGACACATTGTTGAGCAGAAGCGCTAGCTTCTTATTTTAAAGAAATAAAATAACTACCCAATAGAGAAAAAAAGAAATCAACCAAGGAATGATCTAAGGTCATGACACCATGTGTGATACAAGGAACAATTCAATCCATAAGGGCTTCATTACTCCCGCAATAGATAACATTTGGCTAAATCTAGCTGCAGATTAAATCTCCGCAGCATAACAGAGTCCTGAATGGAGAGGCTCCTTTTTGTGTGGTCCTTCTCCAGGAGCTGCCTGAACCATTAGCCCCAATATATCCCTCTCCCTATTAACTGCAATTCCCTCCCGACTGCGCTTCGGTCATTTGTCTCCAGGCTCTACGGGGGCGTTTGATGAGCAGAGAAACAAGGAGAAGGGGAGAAAAGCCTCGGGTTAATGAGTTGTAGCAAATCCACACTTTGTAGTCGGGAGGAGGAGAGCTGGTGTCCAATGTTTGTCCAACTGGTTTATTTTTCGAGACCCGGCCTATTGAGGAAGGCTTGTTCAAGCCGGTTTCGTCCTTACAAACACACAAACATCCTTCTGTTTGCCTTCAAAGAAAAGGGGACCAGAGCTGGATTTGCATGCGAATGAGGAGCCCAGGGAGGAGACGTCCTGGCCCATCAAAGGCCGCAGTAGCCGGGCGGCCGGGCGGCCTTTGTTCCAGCACCTGCTCGCCCCCGCGGCCTGACGGGGCGCGCCCCGAGCTCCTGGCTCACCGGGCCCACTGCCCGTGGTTCACTCCTCGCCTGCCCCGCGGCCCGCGGCCCACCCCTCGCCTGTCCCCGCGGCCTTCGCTTTCCCATAGGCCGGCCAGGCCCGCGGAGCCAGCGGAGCCGACGGGGGAGCCCCAAGCCCGGCGGTAGTGGAGGAGCTGCGCTCGCAGGACGCAAAACTCGAGACTGAGGCAGGCGGGTCGGCTTCACCTTTTCTCAGGATTCAGGACTCACGACGCACTTGCGGGGGAAGCGGGACCCCGGCTCCCGGTCCCGAACCCAGGACCGCGCTGGATCGCCCAGGCTTCCTTGCCATTCTCTTAAAAGCACTCACAGCCTGGGAAGCGGAACGCGTCCCTGCACTTTTTTAAAGATGCGGAAATTTGGATAGAGAAAGGGATCAGCCGGGACTCCCAGGTCCAGGATACCCAAGCATCACGCAAATAGTGAGACACACGGTTTTTATTTTCGCGCGCTCTCTCTAATTACTTTCAGATTAGAATCCAGATCTATGCGTTACAGCAGGCTTCGAGGCCCGCCAGCAGTGCTTGTGCGGTTTGGGCTGCTCCTGCTAAAGCCTGTCCACCCAGGGCGCCAGTGACATCCGGACCTTCCGGGTTCCAGTGTCTCCTCTTCCTTAGGTGGGCTAGGGTAAAAGTAACTTTTCAAAAAAAGACTTTGGTCTAACGAATTACAACTTGTATCTAGGCATCAGTGATAAACTTGGGTGACTGTGTTTACTTTAGCCTCTTATTTTCCCTCTTTCAAATATTTCATAGGGTAAAAAACGCAGAACTTAATTTTGAGGCTATGAGGGTCAGTTTTTTTCCCTCCCTAAAAAGGGAGGGAAGGACAGGGCATCAAAGAAGGAACGGCACTGCAAAGCAGTGGCCTACAATGTGGCCTTTGTTAACTTGCTAGGTTAAATCGCCAGCTCTTCAGATACATACCTGTCCAGATATTTGAAAAAATTAACAATTCACTGATATTAAGCATGAAAATTACTAAGCCTTAATTTTATCTGAAGCCCACATTACTACCAAAACTAGTCTCATCTTTTTAAAGAACTATAAACTACCTGCAATAACTAGTTAAGGAAAATAAGATTTGAAAAAAAGATATCCTAGATCACCTAAATTTTAAAAATATAAGTAGTTAAACATATGATGCATTTCATTCTTTAAATAGTATCTGAAAATTAAAGATTTTCTTTACATAATCTAAGTTATTCATTTCAACTAGAATTTTGAAGTTAACACTGGCTTTTAGAATAAAAACTTCTTTATGCAACTACTGGAATTCTGTCAAAGAAAATAGCTTTAGATACCAGAGCTTTCAAATACAATTTAATCTATGTATTTTCTTGTTTGATTAAAGCTATTTAACTGATGATGAGCTCTATTAAATTTTTCTAATAAATTTTTAATTCAAAAATCACAGATTTGTGTTACTTACTCCCATTAAAACATAACCTTATGTTGCCGAGTTTTTACAGATTTATAGGAATTTGTGCTCAGAAGTGAGTGAAAATTAAATGGAGTGGAAAGCCCCAAAATAAAATTTAAAGTTCTATAAAATTATCTTAGAGAACTGTGGCTTTTAAGTATCCTCAGTGCTCTTCAAAATGGAATCAAATAAGATTTAGAAATGTATACCAAAGTAACTTTTATTTGTAGTCATTTTAAAATAACTTCTGATCTCCTGCAATGGTTTTGACTTAGCATAAATAAAAAATCATGGCATGATGTATTTGTTAAGTTGTCTCTGAAAATATTACTTTTCTCTTCTATAACGGGTTCCTACTTAGCCCACAAGGAAAGTTTTTTTAACAGAAAAGAAAATAAACTAAGAAGGGGATGACTAAAGTCGATTCTTTTGGAGAATTTTCTTTGAAAATTAAGTATTTATTTCTGAAAAAGTGTAAAAATCTTACATTAGAATAGTACAATTGCCAGTCAAAATTTACAATACTCCTTGTAAAGAATACGCAGTAAGTACAAAATAAAAATTCCGCATGTCTATTATGATACAAAACACAGGTTAAAATAAGAAATGATAATTTTGACTTTTTTCCTTGTGTAAACATGTTAATCATTTTTTCCTTTTCATGAAATAGCACACGAGACAAATGTCCTCAAAAACTATTGCTTCTCTGGCATTCTTCGGGACTTTATTTTTGTATTACTCTTCTGTTGAACATTATTGGTCTTTTTTTTTTTTTTTTAACGCCTGGACCTGAGATTCTCTAGACCTCAAAAAGGCTTAGATTTTTAAAAAATGTTCCCAAAGTCAAGGAAGCCCCTTATGCCTAGACAGAGCGGATCTCCACCAGCACCCTCTTCCTCCCCACCCCTGGTAGGGGGGCTGCAGCATAGGGCGACTTTGCATAAATAGAGGGACCTGCAGAGCCGAAAAGCGCGCCCGAGAGGTTGCCAAACAGTCTCGTCTGAGAATCCCAAGCGGCGAAATGGGGGCGCGAGGTCGGGAGGGGCCGCGCCGGGAGGAGGGAACAAAACACAAAACCACCCAGATGCAAATAGGAGCCATGATTCCTACCTTCTCTTTCTCAAGCGCGCTAACATAGCGTTATTAACAATTTGAGATCCTAGCAGTAAAGTTCTCGACACTGGACAGGGCAGTCCCTTGGTGCAGAGTCCCCAGGGCGGCCGACGAGGAGACGGAGGAGGCGGCGGCGGCGGCGGCGGCCACGAGCGAGCGGGTGAGCGCGGCGGCCGGACCCACGGCCGCCTGAGCCGCACAGCTGCCGCCGCCGCCGCCGTCGCTACCGCCGGCCCCGAGCGCGGACGGCGTCCCGGGAGATGGGGAGGGCGAGGCCTGCACG
>SJYX01021976.1:18140-55652 GCA_006410675.1 Oreotragus oreotragus
ACACACACACAGAAATAAAAACACAGATATCCTGAAATACAACTGACACCCACTCCAATAAAGGACAAAAAGCAAAGCTATATGTCAACCCAGACAAACATGAACATAAGCTCCATAAAGCCCCTATGTCCAGAAGCACAGAAAGTCTTACAGATTATGCATTAGTAAACACTTTCACTCACATTGTACTTAAAGGGTATAGTGTCCATGAGCCTGAGGTACCCAGATCTGTGCAGGCCATGCTAAGTCTGAACTAAGATGAGAATCCCCCAGGTACATTTGAAATAAAACCTCTCTGCAGACACCCCAGGCAGAAACCTTTGAGGACCAGAGCGAAAATGAAAGTGCTGGAGGGGTCATAGGCATCCCAGAATCCTGGCCTTATTAACAGCCGAAGGCCAAGGCCACAGTGTCCCCTGTATCTGACAAACCCAAGCCCTCCTCTGCCTGCCTGGCCTGCTCAGGGCCCTTCCTCACTTCACTCTGCCTAGGAGTCTGTGAGACCCCAGACTGGGAATGGGGAGTGCAGGCAAGCAGACAGAGCTGGTGACTGCTGGAGTTCACGTACATTTATTCAATTGACACTGATGGGGAGTGGGGGGAGACAGGTTTTCTTTTCTTCCACACAAACCATCAGACGATTTCACAGAGTCTCCCCAACTGCAGAAGTCTAAATCAACGCACACCCAGTGGACAGAGTACGCAGATAGCAGCCTGCGATACAGATATTTACACATGGTTACAGGACCCCTGCCACAGGATGTGCCCTGGCCCACCCCACCCCCACCTCTCCGGTCCCTGACCCAGACCCTCCTCTCCCACCCCAACCTCATTGCCTTTAGCTACAATAAATATCCCAGGGCCTGGGACAGAGCAGACCGCGGAGAGGGCTGCTGGCCCTGGATGGCTGGACCCAGCCGGCCACGGGAAAGGGGTAAAGTTCCTTCCAAAGCGCCCCCGACGCAAAAGAGGGAGGATTTTCCTCAATGGAGTGGGATCTCGGGATTGCCCAGGCATTGTGAAGACCCTCGCTTCACCTCTCCGTTCACCTCCGCCTGTGTAGACACTGCAGTAGGCTTCCAAGAGAGAACGAACTGCTTTGGAGAAGAGCGAGAGGGGGAAAAAAGTTGCATTTTCCTTTAAGCACAAAGTAGATAATAGATGTCTTTAAATTATAATATTGAACAATCAGGGCCTCAAAGCTGGGGAAGGAGTGAGGGAGAAGCAGAAGGGGAGACCTCTGCGCAGTTGGTGTTTCTGGCAGGATCTGCCCGGGCCTGGGCAGGCACCTCTCCGGGAAAGCATTCTTCCGGGGCTGCCGAGAGGCGCAGAGACTGGGAAAAAGCGAAGACATCCCCTCTCCCTTCTACTGCTCAAAGTGAAATGGAATCACGGCTAGCGACCTCGTCGCGTAGACCCGGGCCTCTTCCTGAGCGATGAAGCCCGCTTCGTCCCAACTGTCGGAGACATTCCGAGCGTGGAACCACGGGCGCCGGCCCAAGGTCTGGAGACTCTTCATAAATAGACTCCCTGAGTTCCGCTGGGACCGCAGGAGCTCCAGGAGAGACAGGAGTGGGGGCTCAAAGTGGCCCAGATCCCGACACGGTCAGAAATGGCAGCCACTGAGGCCTGCGACTTTGCCGGCAAACGGGGGCCCTGAGGACAGGAGAGCGTCCCCATGGTGCGAGAGGCGAACGTGGCCGGCCACTGGAGCCAGGGCCGGGGCAGTCAGCATGGCCAAGACCTGGGCCTGACCCCCAGGACCCGCCGCCGCCGAGAACGGCGACCCCGGGGAGCCCTCGCCGGCGCCCGGGGGTGCTGCCCCACCGCCACCGTGGCCCATAATGTGGTCTATAGAGAAGGAAGGCCTCTGCCCGGCCCCGGCGCCCCCTCCGCCCGCGTCCGTCTTGATGCCTGGGCGCAGAAGTGCGGTGCCTGCTGCGGGAGGGCTCAGGGACGCGGGGTAGAAGGCTTTGGTGCAGCCAAGCTCCGCGCCCAGGAAGGCTGGCAGGCCCGAGGGGCCCGGGCCCGACCCTGCGCTCGGAGCAGGCGCAGGGGCCGGAGCCGAGGCTGCGCTCGCGAACACCGAGGCCGTCGGAGGTCCGGGTGGAGGCGCCGCGGCACGGCCCGGGGGTACCGACAGCTGGCAAGGGGCGGCGGCGGCGGCGAAAGCAAAGGCGTGCGGGTGTGGATGCGGGTGCGGGGCTGGGCCCGGCGGGGGTGCGCCGTAGGCCGGGAGCGCCAGCCCGTAGCCGTAGCCATAGGCGCCGTAAGCCGCGAAGCCCGGCAGGAAGGCGCCGGGGTCCCCCGCCGCTGCAGCCCCGCCGCGCAACAGCAGCTCGGGGTGCGGGTGCGTGTGTGGATGCGGCGGCGGCAGCGGCTGCCGCTTGAAGCGCTTGCGGCGCCGCAGGAAGCTGCCGTTGTCGAACATGTCGGCCGACTCCGGGTCGAGCGTCCAGTAGTTGCCTTTGCCCGGGTTGCCCGGCTCGCGGGGGATCTTGACGAAGCAGTCGTTGAGCGAGAGGTTGTGGCGGATGCTGTTCTGCCAGGCGGGGAACTTCTCCCGGTAGTAGGGGAAGCGGCCGCTGATGAACTCGCAGATCTCGCTCAGCGTCAGCCGCTTCTTGGGGCTCTGCAGAATGGCCATGGTGATGAGCGCGATGTACGAGTAGGGCGGCTTCACCAGCGGGTTCTTGGCGCCGCCGCCCGCGCCCACGCCGCCGCCGCCCGCGCCCGCGCCGCTGCCGCCACCGGCCCCGGCCCCCGCCCCCGGGGCTGGACCCGGGGGCGCCGGGGAGCCCCCCGTCCGCGGAGCCAGCAGGATGTCATCGTCGTCGTCCTCCTCCTCCAGGTCCTCCAGCTCGTCTTCCCCGGCGTACGAGCGCCGCCGCCGCCTCCGCCGCGCGGGGACAGCCAGGCGGTGCCCGCCGCCGCCGCCCTCGTCGTCGTCCTCCTCTTCCTCGTCGTCTTCGTCCTCGCCCTCCCCCACCACGTCGATGTCTGTCTCCTCGGCGAGGCCGGAGGCATCGGACATCTCCGTGCTCAGGGTCATAGCTGTGGCGCGGCGGCGGCGGCGAGGCGGCCCATAGGGGCGCCGGGCTCCGGGTTCCCGCCGCACCCCAGCCCAGGTCCCGGGTGGCGGGCCCGGCCCGGGGGCGCCACGCTGGGCGGGGTGGGGGAGGCGGAGGGGACGGTGCTCCGCGGCTGCGGGAGCTGCGGCGCTGGGGCTGCGCGGCAGCGGCCGAGGCTCGCGCTGCGACTTTGTAACTCCTGCGCCGCCGCGGTGGTCCCGCGATCTCCGCGCTGGTTTAGCTAGGCGCGCACCTCGCCTGGGCGGGGGACTTGACCTTCCTCTCTCCACCAGCAGCCCCTCGCCGCGTCCGTCGAGGAGGGGGTGGCGGGGTACCGAGCGAACAAGTCAAGAGTGGGGCGCCCGGGAGGGTGCGAGACGGGGGAGAGTCTAGGGACAGAGCTCGGCGAAGAGAGGGCTGAGTCCAGGAGAGGGCGGACCTTTCCCCAGCTTATAGCTGAAGGAGGCCTGTCACATGGTGTGCACGTCAGAGCGCTGCCAAGGCTAGGGAAAGAAAGCCTAGAAAATCAGCCCTGCTCTGAGAGAAAGTTCACCGTAGGAGGGAGCAGCAACTGTGAAGAGGAGGGAGGAGGCAGGACCCCATCATTCCTTCCCAAAGGAGCTGAGACCTCTGAGTTTCGCGCAGGCTCGTGGTGGTCTGATCAAGGGCGCGCGGCACGAGTTCGAATTCCCAGTCTTCTCTTCAATGAGCCCTCAACCAGAGCCCCAGAAACACTCCTGGGACGCGACAGTTTGACCACTCGATGGCCTATCGGAACCGTCTAGCCAGGATATGACCATCCCTGAGGGTCATCTGAGGTGGTCCCTGGGGAACGGCCTTGAGATTTGTTGGGCTGTTCCATATCCTCCAGATAGAACGAAGGGCTCCCCACGGAATCTAAGAAACCGCCTCTCCCCTCCCTCAGTTTAAGCGCAATAATAATTGTTTATTGACCTTTTAACCTGTCCCCTTCGGTTCTTCTTCAAAGACGTTTGTTTTCCACCATCTGTTAATAAAAATGCTGCTAGGGTGGCGTTTTAGTCACTATCTGAAATTGAATGCCCTAGAAACTTGACTGCTAAACTAAGCTACTCTAATGAGAGGATCTGATTTCGTGGGAATAAAGAAAGTAACCATTGAATGCAGAGAAGAAACAAATTTTTAGTGGAAACCCAAATACCAAAAAAACTGCTTCTAGGAGTGACACAAAAAAGTTCTTTCATAATGGGTAAGGGATTCTATAGTTGTAAGTTGGGATGTTCTAATCACTCCACAGTAATCTAAAAGTGTTCAAATCACTAAACAAATACACATATCTCCACACAGTCAGGCTTAATAATAGAAACTACAATGATAAGTTTGAAACTTTTACGCCAGTTTTTTAAAATGTATTTTTTAATCCACTAAATATTCCCAATAGGTATTGATAAGAATAAACGAAATAATTTTTAAAAAGAAAATTCAAGTTCTGTTCAACTCAATTTTCCTTTTCGGGTGACAGAGTAGTGGAAATAATCCAACGATGGTATTTTAAGTACACCTGTCTTTATCACCAGCTCATTTTTACTTTGGCTAGTGGAAAAATCCTAATAGCTTGTGGGCTTCATACTCACACAGCCATACATCTTAGATTTTTGCATTTCCTAAGACACTTTTTTTTCAAACTGGAGACTTGCCTCAAAATTTTATAAAATGATTGCTTGACAAGAACTGAGGATCAAAAATGAATGGCTGCATGTAGGAACAATGAGCTGCCCTTACATATTAACATATCACTTTATGGACCTAGCAATTTTCATGTTTCCAGATGCTTCATTGCTTCTCTTATCAATTACAGAGTCTCAAAAACAAACTGTTAACCCATCTAAGACTTCTTTTTAAATCGAATTTTTGTTGCTGAGGACAGCTATCAACCAGTTATAGTTACAAATGATCCATAAAGTCCATCACAGATCTTTGAAAGATCTATGATAATGCCTCAAAGTCTTAAATAAATTATTTTTCATTGACTCTCGTTTGATATATGGCTGAATCATTTAAGTGTTGTAATGGGCATTAACCTGAGCCAACATTAATCAGCACTATTAATCAGGCATTACATTGCTTTGTTGATGTAGCCAGGAGTCCTTACCAAGGAGTTCACTTTTACATTTGAAAGTTTAAGTTTTATCTAAATAAACACCGTGATTTTCTCTGCACTGAGGGCTGGTGTGTGGCGAAGCATTTAAAATTGAAACGGAGAGGAAGAATTTGTTCGCAGACCATTAGTTATTTTAGATGATCAGTTACAGCCCTCATTCCCTTCTGTTACCACCGCTGTGAACGTGTATGACCAAGAAGGGCTCGGGGATTGACTTTGCATTCCATTTGTACTGTCCGAAGGTCCTTCCCGAAGGGGTTAAGAACTTTTCCCTGAAAACCTTTTGGGGAAAAAAAAAAAAAAAAAAAAACGTGGCCAAGTTATCTTCTGGCCACTCAGGGGCAAGTGTTAGGATTTACTGAAGGTCAGAGCGGAAAATCTGTCCGGGAGAAGCGCTGCAGAGGCAGAGTTGGGTGAGCTTTACTAAAACCTCGCATTTGGGCACCCCACTTGTTTTGTTTGCTTTAGTTAAGCTACACATTTGCTTACCACCTTTAGCTCCGCGCTCGTGAAACTCCGGGGAGTTTCGCGGAAACCGTAGCATTCCGTTGTCCGCGCTTCCCGCTTTCGCCTTCCTTGATTCCCTACCCTCGGGTCTCCCGCCCCAAAAGGCTCCCAGCTCTCGGCCTCGGATGGAAATAAACTGCGTGACGCGGACGGGGGCCGTCGCTGCGACCCCGGCCACGGCACACCCCGCTCGGGCGGACGCGGAGAGCGGCGGGGCTCCCGCGGGCCGGGTGGTGCCCCAGTGGGCGAGGCCTGCCTCCTGGCGGCGGCGCGGCGCGGAGCCAGTCCCGAGCCGGAGCTCGGGAAGCCGCGGGTGTTTTGCGCGTGCGGCCGGTGGGCTCCGGGGCTTCCCTCCGCCTGGCCTTCGGGCCGCAAGGCTTTTTCTTCCCCGAGGCCCCCACGGCGCCTTCTCTGGGGCAACTGGGCGTGCGCGGAGTCATTTCCCCGGACTGTATGTTTCGGCTATTTTCCCCCGGCGGCTTGGGTACTCCGCGAGCCCTCCCGGAGTTAGGCGGGATGCCACGCTGCAGGGCAGAGGGGGCGGCGGGACCCTCGGCAGGCACCGCCTCAGTTCTTTGCCCCTGGGCCCGGGACCTCGAGCTCATAACGTCCAGGGGCTTCCTTCGCGAGGACTGGCACTGACTTGGGGGCGTAAACCCGCAGGCGGGAACCTGGACTACTCGCTTTAGGCCCTAGCGCATCCCAGGCGTTTACCCGGGAATGGGAATGTGAGCACGGTACCAAACTCCGGTAATTTCGGGGCCTTGTCCGCCTCCGAGTCATTCGACTTACCTGCGTTGAGACACTAATTTGTGCCTGGCACTCTGGTTTTTGGAGAGAGTAACAAAAAACGGCGAGTTTCTGGGTGACTCACGGAAACCACGTAAATAGATAAGTATTGTGCCTAACTGAGAAGCTTTTCCTTGGTGGTTTAGACTCCGTCCTGCCAATGCAAGGGGCACGGGTTCAATCCCTGGTGGGGGAAGTAGGATCCCATAAGCCCCATGCCCTGGACCGCCCCCCACCCCCACCCCCAAAGTGCTTTCTGAGACTCCGGANATAGATAAGTATTGTGCCTAACTGAGAAGCTTTTCCTTGGTGGTTTAGACTCCGTCCTGCCAATGCAAGGGGCACGGGTTCAATCCCTGGTGGGGGAAGTAGGATCCCATAAGCCCCATGCCCTGGACCGCCCCCCACCCCCACCCCCAAAGTGCTTTCTGAGACTCCGGACGAACGTGAGCGATGCTTCTGGATTTGTGTCCTTTGGGGACTCTATTTGATTCTGCGCCTCCCTTCTTGTGGCATCTTCCCTTATTTTTGTAAATTCAAGCATTGGGAAGTCAAAAAGGACTCTATTTGTTGTTTTCTGTTTGTTTTTCCGTGTGTGCATGTTAAAATATACATAGCATATAATTTGCCATATTAAGTGTAGGGTTCAGAGACATTAAGTACATTCAGTTTGGTGCAACCATCACCACTATCCATTTACAGAATTCTTCCATCATCCCAAACTGAAACTCTGTACTGGTTAAAGAATGACTCCCATTCTTCCGCACTCCACTCCCCTCAGCATCTTGGCAACCTCTATTCTACTTCCTGTCTCTGTGAAATTAACTGTTTTCGATACCTACCTCATATGAATGGGAGCACAGAATATTTGACTTATTTTACTTAATTAACAATGTTTACAAGGTTCATCCATGTTGTAGTATGTATTAGAATTTCGTTCCTCAAGCTGAAGAATATTCCATGGTTATCATGTGTGCCATATTTTGTTTATTCATTCGTCAACGGACATTTGCTTTGTTTCCTCCTTTTCTGTTTATTTTTTAATTTCCACTTACCTAGCTCTTTGTAACACTCTGCATGCAGTAGGCACTCAGTAAAGATGTGCCTGTTCATTTTCCTACATATTTATACCCCAGAAATCCTCAAAGGATTCTCATTGGGTTTTTTTTTTTTTTTTGCTGTGCCCTGCTGGATTTGTAACCTTAACTTGCTCATATTTTTGAGACTTTCAGACTCTGATGCTGCGTATTACCTTCACTTAAAAAAAAAAAAAAAAAAGGAGTTGAGACTCCTTGAGGGCCCAAGATGATTTTGAAATATTTCTCTGGCCATCTAGGCCCTTCATTTCAGCATCACCCTGTGGTGTAATACTACTTGCCATGAGTGTTGGGTCACATGTGCCACTAAGCTAATACCAAGGTCACAACAAGTAGGTACCTCCAATATGACGGCTGAGGAAGCAGGCTTTAAGAGTTGCTGCAAGTCATTTCGGAGGCAGTAATGGCAGAGCAGTAACTTCCATCATCCTGTTCCAGTTCTGGAGAAGGCAATGGCAACCCACTCCAGTACTCTTGCTGGGAAGGTCCCATGGATGGAGGAGCCTGGTAAGCTGCAGTCCACAGGATCCCTAGAAGTCGGACATGACTTCACTTTCACTTTTCACTTCCATGCATTGGAGAGGAAATGGCAACCCCCTCCAGTATTCTTGCCTGGAGAATCCCAAAGACAGGAGAGCCGGGTGGGCTGCCGTCTATGGGGTCGCACAGAATCAGACACGACTGAAGCGACTTAACAGCAGCAGCAGTCCCAGTTCTAGCAGCCGCTCAAAACACAGGACTCCACGGGCCAGGTTCTTTGCACCCCTCCCACAGCACAGTCTGTTTCTTCAGGACAAGTTAATTAGTCTGAAGATAAGTTCAAGGCAGGGCATTATTGGCTGACAGTGGTTGGCACCTCTCCCAATAATAGATGCATTTTAACCCAGAAATTCTGTTGATAAACTGGCATAATCTGGTTTGAAACGGTGTTGTCTTCAGGCATTATAGTTGGGAGGTGAGATTCCTCTGTAAAGAAGATATTTTAGTGGTCTCCTGGGCCTTAGTAGGCAGTCTGTGCTTGCACAACAGCTCCTTAAACAAGCATTTCGCGGCCTGAGCAGGATTTAGAAATCCTCAAGAATTCAGAATGTCAGCAAAGGTCTAAATCTGTGTTTTACAACAGTAAAATTATTTACACTGACTCAGGAATTTTCATTACTGCAGTTCACCTGGACTAGCCCTCCCATCCCAACACATACCAACCCAGACCTGCTCAGCTCTGGGCCTCAGTGGTTTGCAGTAGCATACATTTAAATTTTGTACCCCCAAATCAAAGTTATTTTTTATTGTAAATGTAAAATATACACAAATCCATTACAGAAAAAATTCCTCTCTTTTGGAGGTTGTCTTCAATACAAGACCTTCAAGAGTTCGTGGCTCAAGAGTGTGTGGCTCTGTAATCATCTAGTATTTATTTACATTGTTTAATAAATTTACTTCCTGGAGATATACTTTGTATTTTTAATTCCAATGTAAGAATTGAAAAAAATAATATTACCACATTTAGAAAGAGTGCTTTTATTTCTTGTTGTTGTTGCCTCAGGGGTTGTTTATAAACTCTCTGTTTGGGAAGAATGGGGCTCTCCAAAGTGACTCTAGGGATGCAGCTATCCATAGGACACACTGAAAATGAATTCTTATAAGACCATGAGAAAGCCTTGTCTTGAATTGAAGTTGTTTGTGCTTCAGATGTCAAATGTATACAGTAGAGTGACCAGCCACCACCGCCCCCCCCTGCCCCCGCCTCTCTGTCTCTCTTTGTCTCTCTCTCTCTCACACATACACACAATATTTTTAACCTGATGTTCAGGCTTCAACTGAGGTTGAACTATCACCTCCAAACTCTCCTTATGCAAACACAACAAAAGCTCAATGTCTGCCCTCAGGGGCAACCCCTGCACCTGATACAATGGTCTGACCTCAAACTGGGGGAGGTGAGCAGAGCGAAGCAGAGGTCTGTTGCAGTTGAGTTCAGAAAGTGCAGAAAGCACTTTAAATGTCTTCCACTAGAGGCTCCTGCGGGGAAGGCAATGGCACCCCACCCCAGTACTCTTGCCTGGAAAATCCAATGGACGGAGTAGCCTGGTGGGCTGCAGTCCATGGGGTCGCTAACAGTTGGACAGACTGAGCGACTTTACTTTCACTTTTCTCTTTCATGCATTGGAGAAGGAAATGGCAACCTACTCCAGTATTCTTGCCTGGAGAATCCCAGGGACGGGGGAGCCTGGTGGGCTGCCGTCTATGGGGTCACACAGAGTCGGACACGACTGAAGTGACTTAGCAGCAGCAGAGGCTCCAGTGAGTGAATTGCCTTTGCTAGAAGGCTTTGGTTGCTAGCCTTCCAGAGCAGCAAAAACTGAGAAAGGTCCTGAACTCAACATTTACAGATGAGTAAATACAAATAATGATCACTAGTTTAAAAATTTTAAAAGACATGTAAATTTTTTAAATGATGAAATGCAACTTTCCCCTATCAAATTAGCAAATCACATGAAGATGATGGGCATGATGGTAAGAACTCAATCCCTTTACATCTTTGTAAAATGTAAACTGGTGAAGCCTTCTGCAGACAATTTGGCAATGCAAGCTTGGATCTTAAGTGCCATTCTCTTTGATTCATTTAGTCTAGGACCTTACCATAAGGAAAGAACCAGAAATATGAACAAAGTTTTATGTACAAAAATACTTGTTGGAGCGATTTTTTTTTAAAGGGCAAAAATGGGAAACCTTCTAAATGCCCAAGAGTTAAATATATTACTATATTTCCCTAAGATGGAATATTTTGAAACCATTAAAAATTGTGAACAATTTTAATAACTTGAAAAAAACCTCAAGATTAATGGTAAATGAAGAGGCCAGGGCAAAAATTCTGTGTAAGGTGAAGTCGCTCAGTCGTGTCCGACTCTTTGCGACCCTGTGGGCTGTAACCTACTAGGCTTCTCCATCCATGGGATTCTCCAGGCAAGAATACTGGAGTGGATTGCCATTTCCTTCTCCAGGGGATCTTCCCGACCCAGGAATCGAACCCGTGTCTCCTGCATTGGAGGCAGACGCTTTAACCGCTGAGCCACCAGGGAATCTCAAAAATTCTATGTAATACTTACTAATTATATTTAATATACTATATGCTGTATACATGTAGATTGTATAACTGAAAGGAAATCCACTAAAATGTCAACTGGTGTTTCCCAAGAAGTGACAGTATGGCTAGTTTTTATTTAGCTATTTATTTATATTGTACTTTTCTATGTTTTCCCCAATTTCTCACAATGAGCAATGTCCAAATTGCCGAGTTCAGACACCTGAAGAGCACTATTAGTGTGAAAGGAAGACTAGAAACTGAACAGTTTATACTGGAACAGACACCAAGGATTTAAAGCTAGCATGATAAACATCTTAAGGAGGAAAGGGAATTTGTTAGTAACATTAAGCAAGAAAAATAAATAACTTTTTAAAAACCTAGTGGAAACACTGAAGCATGTAATAGATGAAATAAAAAGAACAAATCAATGGAATAAATAGCAGAATGGATACAACTGAAGAATGGATTGAACTTGAAGATCATTTTAAAGAAGTCTCTCAAAAGCAGCTGTAAGTAGTTAAGTCGCTCAGTCATGTCTGACTCTTTGCAATCCTGTGGACTGTGGCTTACCAGACTTCTCCATCCATGGGATTCTCCAGGCAAGAATACTGGAGTGGGTTACCATTTCCTTCTCCAAGGAATCTTCCCAACCCAGGCATCGAACCCAGGTCTCCGGCGTTGGAGGCAGATGCTTTAACCTCTGAGCCACCAGGGAAGATTGGAAAGCAGCTGGAAAGGACAAAATTCTGGCTCATGACATCAAGTGAGTGAGTTGCAGTCAGCACTGAGAGAAAATAGAATTGGATGGAATGTGACGGGATGGGACAGGAGGCGATGGAATAGAGTAGAATAAAAAAAGAGCATTAGATGACACACCATAATGCTAAGAATAGTTTGTGAAACTGTTACTTCAGTTATCTTTCTATTTTTAAATGCATGTGTGTGTACTGAGTTGCCATGTAAAGTGAATCTGTTAGTGTGGGCGCCACAGTAAAAAAAAAAAAGTTTGACAGCTACTATTTTAAAATATATATATATATGTTTACATCATGATCTTGCTATTCTTTTCTACCTTCTCTGGAACTTGGCTCATAAATTATCCTCTTTTTCTCTTAACGCTCATCTCAGCTTACAAACATGTTCCAACCTCTTGCATCTAAAAATAAAAATGTGCAAACATGTTCTCTCCTGAGTGTGCCAATCAAGCTAGTTCCCCCCTCTCCCTTTCATCACCTGTTTTCAAAAGGCTAGTTTGTCCACATTGGTTCCAACATCATCTCTTGCCCACTCCTTAGACCCTCATTCCAACTCTGAACACCACTGCTGTATTAATTAGTGTGCCATGGAAAAGTCTGGCCATCCACATTTAGGAAAAACTGAGTTAAATGAAGAAAGCAGGTGCCTTTACTGTGGCACTTGGGAGTTTTTTTGGTATATAAAGTCCATTGTAATACTTCCAGAGGGATACAGATGCAATGTAACACTTTCCAAGTGTATTTTACCATGGAACACCAGTTTGGAAAATGGAGCTCACTGAAATATGATAAAGAGCTAACAATGACTTTCTAATTACCCAGAGTAAGGATTCTTCTCATTTATTCACTTAAGAAATTTTTATTATCCACTATGGGGCAGGTACCATTCTAGGCACATAGGATATATAGGGGAAAAGATCTCTGCCCAGACTTCCCTGGTGGTCCAATGGATGAGAATTCGCCTGCCAGTACAGGGAACATGGGTTCGAGCCCTGATCCGAGAAGATTCCACATGTCACGGGGCAACTAAGCCTGTGTATCCTAGAGTCTGTGCTCCACAGCAAGAGAAGCCACCACAATAACCAGCCCGCTCACCAAAATGAAGACTAGCCCCTGCTCGCTGCAACTAGAGAAAGCCCGCACGCAGCAAGGAAGACCCAGCACAGCCCAAAATCAATAAAATGTTTAAAAAGATCTCTGCCCTAGGGAGTTATATATATTTAGCATAAGAGAGACAGACCACAGGAAATAAATAAAATGAATATATTAATTAATAGAGACTTCTGTGGTTTCGATAGAAGGTAGTGGATCCTATGAGCGAAAAGAGTGGGGGTTACAGTGTTGGAAGTGGTGAGAGTACAGTATGGAAGAAACAAGGCGGTTACAGTTTTCAGTAATGACCAAAGACGGGAATGGTGACACAGCTGCAAGTCTGGGGGAGAAGAAATCCAGGCAGGAGGATGATTCGCATGGAGGCTCTGAGGTAGTGAAATGGAGCAGGACCTTAAGGTCCTTCCCCACCTCCCCACCCCGTGTCCTCAGCCTGCCTTTTGTCTGTGGAAACACTTCGGCCAAAGAATAAGTTTAACTGGAGAAATGAGTAAATGCAGAAACAAAGGCAAAGGAGCCCGAATAATAATAGTTTAGTCAGTAAGTGAAGTCAAGGACCATTCCTCCCAAGGGCTGCAGGCAATAGTCTGAGCCATGTCCTGTGAGCTGTTTCATAGATAATGAGGCCTCCACCAGGTGGAGGAAGACTTAACCACATGATAACCAAACTGTAGCCATGACATAGCTGTCATGGCTCCTAGAATTTGCCTCAAAGAAATGGAAGCAAACTGATGCTGGAATTGAAGAGTTACTGTGCCTAAAACAATCGAGATAACACTGGTCAGTCCACCACATGCCCAATCTCAAGATGACTGTCAGAGCTAACTGTGCTGTTTTTGCGTGGAGCCTTCTCCCTCCATCTATAAAAGCTCTTGCCCCCTGATTTTCAGGGTGTAGGGGGGCGTCAGCCTTTGGACAGGAGTCCACCCCATCTGCCCCAAGTGCCAGCATCCAAAATAAAGCAAACTTTTCTTTCCACCAACTTGCCTCTTTTATTGATTTTTGAGTGGCAGCAGCCAGACCCCACTTTCAATAACAGCAGAGCATGCTTGTTTTATTCAAGGAGTGGCAAGCAGGTCAGGTGATCTAGTGGAGTGAATAAAGGGAGAGAATGATACAGAGTGGAATAACAGGAAAAGAGGTCAAAGGGTTGGGGGCTGGAAGGAGGCAACCATGCAAGGTCTTGTAGGCATTAGAAAGACGGGCTTTCACTTTAGGTAAGATGGGGAATCATTGTAGGATGTCAGGCAGAGCAATGACCTGCTCGAACTTAAATCCTGTAAAGGGCCTCTCTTGTTGCTCTATTAAGAATATCCTGTATCGAACAAGGGAAGAAACAGGAGGATAGGTTAGGAAGTGATTGCTTTAATGAAGGTGAAACCTGCGGGTGGCTCGAATCAGGGGGATGGCAGTGGAGACGGTGAGAGTGGTTGAATTCTAGGTGTGTTTTGAAGGAGCTCATGAGACTTCCTCATATTGAACGCAGGACAGAAGATCAAGACAGGAGTCAAAGATAATCGTCTCATCTGGTCTTTCCATGGCAGTTCTGGCACTGCTCCATCCAAGCTGCTTTTTTACTCCTTCACCACCTGAATGTCGGTGTTCCCCAAGATTGTGTCTTCAACTCTACCTCATTCTATATAGCATCAGGCACTCTCATAGCATTATCTGTTATTATTAGGCAAATAATAGCTCTGCCATGGCTGCAGTGTGCTGCTTCCAGCTGTGTGCTGGGTGTATCTGCCTTGACTTTGTGCTGGTGACTCAAATGCTCTCTCCTGACCTCTGAACCCGTGACTCCTTCTGTAAGCCTCATTGCTTCTGGGTCATTTTCTTGGCATCCTGCCAGTAAGAATCAGTTGAGGCTCAGACCAAGTCTGAGTCCTCCCTCACTCTACAATGTCTATTTTGCTACCGAGTCCTTTCACTTCTACTTTCTCCAAGGTCTGGCTCAAATGGCACATCCTCAGCAGAATCTTACCCAACCTCAGCATCTTTAAAGTAGTTTCTCCTACAAGTTTTAGAGCTTTAGGCTTTACATTTAGGTCCGTGATCCACTTTGCATAAATTTTTGTATATGGTCTGAAGTATAGATAGAGGCTTATTTTGTTTTGTTTTTGCATCCGTATATCTCATTGTTCCAGTGCTGTTTGTTGACAGGCTAGTCATTGAATTGCCTTGGCATCTCCTGATGGGAAAGCAAAATGGTACAACCACTGAGAAAAAAAAAATGCGGCAGTTTCTTGAAAGGTGAAAAATACACCAACTACATGACCAGTCATTCCACAGCTAGCTCTTTATCCAAGAAAAACAAAAGCATATGGTCATTCACATGCTTGTATGTGAATATTCATAGCAGCTTCGTCAGTAAAAGTAAAAAGCTGGAAACAACCCAAATGCCCATTAATAGATGAATGAAGAAACAAATTGTAGCATATCTACACAGTGGAATGCTACCAAGCAATTAAAAGGAACTGTTGAGCAATAAGGTAAATGAATCTCAAAATCATGGTGAGGGAAAAGTGTTAGTCTCTCAGTCGTGTCTGACTCTCTGTGATCCCATGGACTGTAGCCCGCCTGGTTCCTCTGTCCATGAAATTTTCCATGCAAGAATGCTAGAGTGGGTAGCCATTCCCTTCTCCAGGGGATCTTCCCAACCCAGGGACTGAACCCAAGTCTCCTGTATTGCAAGCAGATTCCTTACTGTCTGAGCCACCAGGCAAGCCTGGTGAGGGAAAAAAAAAAAAAAAAAGACAAAAAATGAATATATTCTGTACAACTCCACATATATAAAATTCTAAAAATGCAAACTAATCTAGAGTGATGGAAAGCAGGTCAGCGGTTGCCTGGAGGTAGTGGGGAAAATGGGAGAATGGATTACACAGGGGCATAAGGAAAACTTAGGAGTGATGATTAGGTTCATTATCCTGATTGTGGTAACAATTTCATAGGTGTATAGCTGTCAAAATGTATCAGATTGTACCTTCAACTGCCTATTCCATTGCATTCACAATGCTCTAATGTGGATTAATCATCTGTGAACTCTTTTAGAAGATGTGTATGGTCTGAAGTATATGGTATCTTTGCATCCACATATGGTGTTTAGCAAGGCTTCGCTGGTGTGAAACAAATATAGATAAATCAATTGCTCTGCTGTATAACAACTGTACAGGGTAGGTGGTCATAATGACTATTTTTAAAACATTGATATTTGTGTTGTTGTTTAGTTGCTAATTTGTGTCCAGCTCTTTGCAACCCCATACTGTAGCCTGCCAGGCTCCTCTGTCCATGGGATTTCCCAAGCAAGAATACTGGAGTGGGTTGTCATTTCCTTCTCCAGGGAATCTTACCAACCCAGGGATTGAGCCCATGTTTCCTGCTTCACAGGTGGACTCTTTACCACTGAACCACCTGGGAAGCCCTGATATTTGTGAGTTTAATGCAATTACAGTAAATAAAAAAATTGTGGTTTTTAAAAACTTCATTCAAAGATTGTATCAAAGAACAAATGAGTGAGAATAACCAAGAAATTTCCTGAAAAGAAGAGTGATTGGGTGCTAGAGCTTGCCTTACATAGATATTATTATGTAGCTATAATAATTAAAATAATGGGCACTTCACATAGAAATAGAGAGATGGTGCAAACTGTAGAGTCCAGAAACAGGCCATGAACTGTTAACATGCATTCTTTAAGTATACAACTTTAGATGTGGCATGGCAGATTAGATGGGAAAGGAAGGAATTATTCGGTAAATTTTATAAGACAGTCAGTTAACTTTTCTAGGGAGCCAAAAAAATAAAATTAGACACTTAGCCCATATATCAAAATAAATTCCAGGTGAGTAAGACTGGCAGTTCTTTAGAATGGGGAGAGGGTGACAACTCACTTGGGGAGAGTTTTTCAAAGTGCTTTATCCTCTTCTGTCCCCCAACTGTAATATTTTAGCTGAAAATAAAGGGAAATGATGAAAACATTTTTTTTAGATGAAACCATTTTTAATGAAAAATATAGGAGTTTTTTTTTTTTTTGATCTTAGAATGTGCAAACACCTTAAGTATTAGAGATGGAATAAATCATGAAGAAAAAGATGGATACATTTTTGCTACATAAAAATTGTATTCATATATATATATAGAGAGAGAGGCAAAGGGGAAAAGATCAGATGGGGGAAGTAATTACAACAAACATAAACAGGGGACAGAGGACAAAAGTAGTTAGGACGGTAAATTTTATGTGTATTTTAATAATAATAAAAGAAGTGACAGTTCAGTTGCTCAGTCGTGTCCAGCTCTTTGTGACCCCGTGGACTGCAGCACGCCGGGCCTCCCAGTCCATCACCAGCTCCCAGGGTTTACTCAAACTCATGTCCATTGAGTTGGTGATGCCATCCAACCATCTCATCCTCTGTCATCTCCTTCTCCTCCCACGTTCAGTCTTTCCCAGCAGCAGGGTCTTTTCAAATGAGTCAGTTCTTTGCATCAGGTGGCCGAAGGATTGGAGTTTCAGCTTCAGCATCAGTCCCTTCCAATGAATATTCAGGACTGACTTCCTTTAGGATGGACTGATAGAACTCCTTTAGGATTTCCTTGCAGTCCAAGGGACTCTCAAAAGTCTTCTCCAACACCAAAGTTCAAAAGCATCAGCTCTTTAGTGCTCAGCTCTCTTTACAGTCCAACTGTTATATACATACATGACTACTGGAATAACCATAGCTTTGACTCGATAGAACTTTGTTGGCAAAGTAATGTCTCTGCTTTCTAATATGCTCTCTAGGTTGGTCATAACTTTTCTTCCAAGGAGTAAGCGTCTTTTAATTTCATGGCTGCAGTCACCATCTGCAGTGATTTTGGAGCCCAAAAAAGTAAAGTCTCTCACTGTTTCCACTGTTTCCCCATCTATTTGCCATGAAATGATAGGACCAGCTGCCATGATCTTCGTTTTCTGAATGTTGAGCTTTAAGCCAACTTTTTCACTCTCCTCTTTCACTTTCATCAAGAGGCTCTCTAGTTCTTCCTCACTTTCTGCCATAAGGGTGGTGTCATCTGCATATCTGAGGTTATTGATATTTCTCCCAGCAATCCTGATTCCAGCAAAAGAAATGACAGAAAAGAAAAAATTCTGTGTGGAATTTTTGGATCAGAAGATTAAAGTGAACATGTTTAACAATTTGAGCTTGGAAAACTTCCCTTTTATCTTCCTTCCCAAAGTGGGGGAAAGAGAGCCAAGGATGGTAAGGTGTGAAGAAAGGGATACCCCTATGACTTGCTGATGGGACTGGAAGGCATTTGGCATGATATAGTAGGAGCCTTTAAATGTTTATATTGTTTGGCTCAGTGATTCTACTTCTAGGAATCAATTCCAAAATAATCATTTATATAAAAAGTGCTTCATTGGAAAAAAAAAAAAAAGTGCTGCATCCAAATATTCCCCCACAGGAATGTGAGCTCCATGGAGGGAGGAATTATACCAGGGTTTTTTTTGCTTACTGCTATAACCCCAGTAATAAAACAGAACCAGGCATAGACTAAGTGTCTTGAAAGTATTTGTTAAATAAACAAACATTTCTACTTTCTGAATTTTATATTGTGATATATTTTATATATGTAAAAAGATAATGCAGAGAATTACAAGACACTGAAGCACTGCTGCTTGATAGAAGAAAAAATGTTGTCAGTGTGGCTGAAGTTCCCCGTTATATATATAAATTTTAACATCGGGGAAAAAATTGTTAAGCATGTTCACATTAACCTCTAATCAGGCCAAAAATTCTGCACAGAATTTTCTATTTTCTCTTACTTCCTTTATTATTATAGTAAAATGTACATAAAATTTACCATCCTAACTATTTTTAAGTGTACTATACAGCACACTAGATATATTCGCATTGTTTTGCCACCATCTGTCCACAGAAATCTATGTATCCTGCAAAACTCTGAACCCATTAAAGAGTAGATCCCTTCTCCTCAACCTCTGGTAACTAACCATGGTTCTACTTTCTCTGTGTACTTGACTGTTCTAGGTACCTCATACAAATGGAATCCCATCATAGTTGTCCTTTATGTTTGTCTTTTTTTTTTTTCACTTAGCATATCTTCAAGATTCATTCATGTTGTAACATGTATCAAAATTTCCTAATAGGCTGAAAAAAATATTCCATTGGATATACAGACCCGATTTTGTTTATCCATTCATCCATGGATGGACACCAGTTGCTTCTGCTTTCTGGAAATTATGAATAATGCTTCCATGAGCATAAGTATACAAATATATCTTTGAGCCTTTGCTTTCAGTTCTTTGGGAAATATACTCAGAAGTGGAAGTGCTGGATTATACAGGAACATTATTTTTAAGGCATTACCATACTGTATTCTATAGTGGTTGCATCCTATTATATATTCCCAAGTGTTTTAATTTTTCCGCATGCTCACCAACACTTGTTGCTTTCTGTTTTTTCATCTTTTAAAGTAGTCATTCTAATGAGGATAAAGTGGTTCCTCTCACTTCTTAACACCACTGGTGAGCTTGAAAATCTTCCCTTTTATCTCCTGCACAATACCTCTCAATGAACAAGCATAGAGAAACTATACTGAAGAAATCCTCAGGAAACAAAGCAATTCATAAGGTCTTTCAGGGTAATCAAGAAAGGGCTGGTAAGAAACCCATACCCTCATTCCACTTGTACAGTCTTAATTTCCACTTTTCTCCTTATGGGGGGAGGGTTCCAGCAAGCATGGTGGTCATTACCCACACCCTGCCACTAGGGGCAATATGCCTCTCAAACAATGCTGACATGTGGGGGTCAAAATTCCCTTGTCCCTTTAGTCTGGTTAGAAATGACAGAGATGGGTTTAAAGGTCAAGGAAAGTTGGAACTGATGAATATGCTCACTATCTTGATTATGATGATGATTCCACCGGTATATACATATGTCAAGACTTACCAGATTCTACACTTCAAATACATGTAGTGTATTGTATGAGTATTCCTCAATAAAGCTTTTTTTTTTTTTTAATTCCCCCATCCCTGGCAAACTTTGAAATTTATCTAAATGAATTTTGTTAAAAAGCAAGGAAAGGCAAAGCAAAAGCAAAAAGGAAGAGTGAGCTAGGGAATAATTGGGGGCAGGTTACAGATTGCCTTCTCCTTAAAGTATGAAAAGTCCTTAACAGCCTGATGAACGCAGCTTCTCAGCACAGATGGGCCCATGTCTTCTTTCCTAACTCTGCTCATGAGGGATTGAGACTGAATTTGTCGCGGAGTCAGATTGGCAGTGCTCTGGAGTTTGGCTGAGATCCTGCCACAATCTGCTTCCCAGTTCTTTTTTTTTAGCCAATACTTATTACATTCCTCCACCCTAACAAGTAGGCATTTTTGCCTTTTTTTTTTTTTTTTTTTCCTGGACTCTGTCCCAAATGAGGAAAGTACTGCTTTATGGGCCTCCAAGATTCCTCCCCTGCTTCAGGCAAAGTGCACTAACCTTGCTAATGAACTTGTGATCATCTCAGAAGTTGTTCTGCAATTCCTACCCTTGCCTCTGAGCCACTGTTCCCTATCCTGTTCAGTTGGTCTGAAGTTCATTCACTAAGTCTATTAAACTGACTTGAGGTAAGGTCACCAATTGTTCCTGACTAAAGCCTCAGCCTAACGTCACAAAGGGCCAAGAGAAGGGGAGACCTTTGTCTAGGAGCTAAGGTACCTGATGGTCTCAACAAAAAGACCAGTCAGGTAAAGTCAAAATTTGAAGCAAAGACATTGCCAACTGCTAAGTAACAAAAATTATTTCCAAATTTAGGCTTGAAACAACTTATTATTATGCTGACAACTTCTCTGAATCAGGAATTCCCAAGGAGCACAGAAGGGCTGATATATTTACATTATATGGGGGCTCAGCTAGGAGGACTTGAAGGCTGGGGTGACTCAGGGCTGTGGACAGGAATCGTCTGGAAGTGTCTTTATTTATGCCTCCAGCAGCTGATGAGAGCTGTCACCTGGGACTGTCAGCTAGAACACCAACAAGTGACCTTTTCAGGAGGCCTGGGCCTCCTCACAGAATGGGTGACCAGCCTCCTGAAAGAACAAGTGGAAGCTATGTTGCCTTTTAGAAGCTAGCCTGAAAAGTCACATGTGTTATTTCCATAGTAGTCATAACTCCCCCAGATTCAAGGGGAGGGAACTGCATTAGTTTATTAGGCTGCCATAACAAAGTTCCACAGATTGGGCGGCTTAAACAACTGTCTCACCATTCTGGAAGTTAGATGTCCAAAATCAAATTGTCGGCAGAACTAATTCCTTCTGAGGGTTGTGAGAGAAGGCTCTGTTCAAGGCCACTCTCCTTGGCTTACAGATGGCCATCTTCTCTCTATGTCTCTTCACCTCACTATGACTCTGTGTCCAAATTTCCCCCCTTTATATTGGATTAGGGAGACAAGAGTTTGAGCAAATTCTGGGAGATGGCAAAGGACAGGGAAGCCTGGCGTGGTGCAGTCCATGGGGTCACAAAGAGTCGGACATGACTCAGTGGCTAACAACAACAAGGGTTACTCCTAATGACTTCGTTTGAACTTGACAACCTCTAGACCCTGTCTCCAAATAAAGGCATGTTCTGAAATTCTGCAGGTCAGGACCTCAACATATTAATTTTTGAAGAAACAATTTAACCCATAAGAGGAATGTAGACTCCACCTTTCAATGGGCAGTGTCAAAGTCATCATGTAAAAAGTGCATGTGGGAGGTATTGACGCTTGCCATCACTGGAAAAGATAATCTACCACATCATGACATAAAAAAGTTTAATAGTGAGAACCTATCATTGCTTGTATTATTTGTTTCATATAGGTCAGCACACAACATATAGAACATTTACTTTGGAGGGGGGACTACTATCACATGTTTTATACTTTTATAGTGGATGGAGAGCTCAAATATCAACTGTTTGGATCCAAACAAGACACCTGGGATTGACTGTGTGATTGACTCTTCCCCCAAGGCAACAAAAGGCTGTGCTTCACCATCTAGTGCTTCCAAACAGAACTTCCAACAGATTATTATTTCTGGACCAAGGATTCACTCTACTTTGAACTCCTTTGCTGATTTGCTTATTTGTAGTAGGTACTCTCTATTTGTATTTCAGTCTTGACCAATCTTGTCTTCACTCAGAGGAACTCATCCCTGTTAGTTTTGTTTTACATGCAAAGTAAATTTAAACATGTATTTTTTAAATTAATTTTTGGGGAAACAATATTAATAAGTATGTACTGTAACAATAAATCCTAACATGCCTCATTTGTTACCATTACTGTGACTACTTGAGATGACGCATATAGAGCCAAATAAACTTTACACACAGATGGGGCTCCTGCCAAACCCAGATCGGTATTAGTAACACTCTTAATGCCCCAGTGCACATCAGCAGATGTTCTGCAACAAGCAGTCATCAAGTAAAGATTGTATAAAAGACAGTCTCGAAAGCCCAAACATTTCTTTTTAAAGTAGGGGAGAAAAAGAGTGGGGTAGGAACTTAGTCACCCCACAACCTGCTGGACGACTTCTCCAGGTTGCTTTTCAGTATTGCTACTCCCGCTGTTTTGCTTTTCCCAGCCTCTTTTCTGCTGGTCAGCCTTTCTCTTCCTGATCACCTGGGGAGACACCCAGACCTACTGAAATGTGATCCTCTGGAGGTGGGACCCAGGCATTGTTTCGGAAGTTGCCCAGGTAATTCTGGTGATCAGCAAGCTTTGCCAGCTACAGATCAATGTGATCAAGTTCCTTCAGCATAGGCTAAAAAGGTCCTCAGCCCTGATCAACCCTACAGTGGCATCCCTCACCACTTCTCGTCTCATGATTTACCCATAACGACCCTGATTACCAATAGTTCACAAGACTCAGTTTACTGCTTCACCCCGCTGGGCCCTGGTTCCTGCTGAAAACACTCTGTCCATCTTGACTGCCAACCTATCACCCTCCAAAATCCAGCTTCAGGGTCTGTTTCTGTGAGGTCTTCCCTGATACGCCTCCACTGCCATCCAGAATTAGTCCTTCTCCTCTCTGAATTCTGACTGTACCTCATTCACACAGCAATCAACACAAGGTGCAGAAATATACTTCCTCACCTGTCTCTTCTTTAAAGTGTGATCTACTTGAAGGCAGGTTCTATGGCATGTTCACCTCAGTATTCACAGCATCCAATCCCAGGACAAATGGATTAGAGTAAACTGGTTTTATGGGGGTAAGCAAAGGAATCCTTTGTCAAGTACATTAAGACTGCTTTGTATAAGTTCCTTGCATGTTTTGTTACTCTGCCTGGCCCTGAAGTGATGAGGGAGATTTTCTTTCAGCTTTTAACACAGCACACACTAGCTCTTTCCCTCAGCAAGAAAGCAGGTCCCTATGAAGAGGAAAATAGATCTCATTTGCACTTATAACAAGCTTGAAGGACATTAGCACCCAAGAAAAAAATCTCCCAGACCAAGGCCCTCTGGTCTCACCTGGTGCGGACCCTTGCTTTTCCTCCTTCCCCTCCTATTTCATGCTCCTGTTTCACAGCCCAGATAGGAGGGGCTGATAATTGCGTTACTTTGCCTTCCCTCTGTTACCTCTTCCCTGCTTGTAACTTTGACCAAGATTGCAGCTGCAGCCTGTAACTGACTCTCCAATTTAATGCTGCCAGTTTCCAGCCAACAAAAGCTTCATAAGCTATATAAAAACTCAGTCACACTAAGAATTTTGGCATCACTCATCAGGAAACCGAGGGTTTGGTACTGCCCCAAATTCAGAAGACTGAAGTCCTTGCTTCCTGCTCTGGCTGGTCTCTAGGGGAATGGCAACAGGCCCCTCAAGCTACAGCAGTGATAATACACCAGTGCATCTCTGACTTTAGAGTATATCCAAGTCACCTGGGGGGCTTGTTACAACACTGCTGCTTCCCACCCCCACAATTGCTGATTCAGGGGGTCTGAGGTGTGGCCTGAAAATCACATTTCTAAAAAGTTCCAGGTGATGATTATGCTAGTCCAAGGACCATACTTTGAGAACAACTATGGTAGAAAGTCGGAGAAGGCAATGGCAACCCACTCCAGTACTCTTGCCTGGAAAATCCCACAGACAGAGGAGTCTGGTAGGCTGCAGTCCATGGGGTTGCTAGGAGTTGGACACGACTGAGCGACTTCCCTTTCATTTTTCACTTTCATGCATTGGAGAAGGAAATGGCAACCCACTCCAGTGTTCTTGCCTGGAGAATCCCGGGAACGGGAGAGCCTGGGGGGCTGCTGTCTATGGGGTTGCACAGAGTCGGACACGACTGAAGCAACTTAGTAGTAGCAGGAGTAGTATGGTAGAAAGTAGCTGGAAGGGGGCCGATCAAGCTACCAACCCAACTTGTTAAACCTAGAATTGTGTAGTCACTTAGCCATGTCTGACTCTTTGTGACCCCATGAACTGAAGCCTGCCAGGCTCCTCTGTCCATGGGGTTTCCCAGGCAAGAATACTGGAGTGGGTTGCCATTTCCTTCTCCAGGGGATCTTCCTGACCCAGGGATGGAAACTGCATCTCCTGCATTGCAGACAGATTCTTTACTATTGAGCCACCTGGGAAGCCCCAAACCCAGAATAGTGGTTCTCAAACTTGTCTGCGTATGAGACATATTAGGATCACCTGGGGAGATTTAATGACTCTGGATGCCCAGGCTGCATCCCTATTATTTTTTAAATTTTGTCTACTTATTTATTTTTGGCTGTGCTGGGTCTTTGTTGCTGCATGCAGGCTTTCTCTAGTTGCAGCAAGCGGGGGCTACTCTCTAGTTGCGATGCCTGGGCTTATTGTGGTCGCTTCTCTTGCTAGCGCATAGGCTTCAGGGCATATGGGCTTTAGTAGTTGGAGCACCCTGGCTCAATAGTTGTGGCATGTGGGCTTAGCTGCCCCGCAGTATGTGGGATCTTCCCAAGCCAGGGATCAAACCTGTGTCCCCTGCATCGATAGGTATGTACTTAACCACTGGACAACCAGAGAAGTCCTGAATCTTATTATAAATTAGAATCTTTGAAGGTAGGAGCAGGTATGTATTTGTAAAATTTCTCAAGTACTTCCATTATACAGGCAAACTTGAGAACCAGTGATAAAGACTGCTGCTGCTGCTAAGTCGCTTCAGTCGTGTCCGACTCTGTGCAACCCCATAGAGAGCAGCCCCCCAGGCTCTCCCGTTCCCGGGATTCTCCAGGCAAGAACACTGGAGTGGGTTGCCATTTCCTTCTCCAATGCATGAAAGTGAAAAGTGAAAGGGAAGTTGCTCAGTCATGTCCGACTCTTAGCGACCCCATGGACTGCAGCCTACCGGGCTCCTCCGACCATGGAATTTTCCAGGCAAGAGTACTGGAGTGGGGTACCATTGCCTTCTCCAGATAAAGACTAGCAGTTCTCAACCCTGTTTGTAATTAATCACATGGGGGACTTTTAAAACATTCCTGCCAGGACCCCACCCTGAACCAATTAAACCAAAGTATCTGGGTATGAGGGCTGCCTCCCTCCCTGCCTTATTTCCTAGGTTTTTCTAAAATTTAACCAGTGTTGAGGATTATTACTAATCTGGACTTCAGTGAAACCCTGTTATAAACTGTCCTTTCATCTGGGTAATCCTTTCTTGTTTTAAACAAGAGAGACTAGGGGAATTTATGTCTTGAACACTAGAGGGCACTGGTCTGAATAATCTGGGTGTGGGCGGGAGCAAGGGAATAAAGCAGTCTTCGAGGTGGTGTTAATCACTCAGTTGTGTCTGACACACCCCATTGTCCATGGAATTCTCCAGCAAGAACACTGGAGTGGGGTGCCATTCATTTCTCCAGGGGATATTCCTGACCCAGGGATCGAACCTGGGTCTCCTGTATTGCAGGCAGATTCTTTAACATCTGAGCCACAGGGAAGCCCCTTCAAGGTCGGTGCCCTAGCAGAGGCCAGACCTTTTCTAAAAATTACCTAGAGCAGCCCTTCTCAGAGCCACCCCCAGACCCGCAGCATCAGCATCACTCAGGAGCTTTTGGAATGCACATTCTCAGGGCCTACGCTAGAAATTCCAGCTTGGGGCTCTTGATCTTGTTTCAGCAAGACTTCCAGGTGATTCTGATGAATGGGAAGACAGCAGTGGAGAAATTAAGACCTTGATCTTCTGTTTCTTACATAGATTCATCTCTACTTTTTTAAAACACACTCTCACCACACTACCTTTCACACTACCAAAAGGAAGGCTCTAGAAACAATAGCAGCAGCAATGTCTTAATTCCATGTATTTCAGAGTGAGGGAGAGCAGTCAGACCTTCACCACCCCTGTGCTGAGTATGGGCTTGCAACCTTGGCCTCTTTGTAGGGCCTTAATCGGTGGTTTTGTGTCCTTGATATGATGGCCACAGGTAATTCCCAAATTCTGCCAGCCATTTGCATTCAGTAGACGCTCTGTGATGGCGCTGCCACTCCCAATGTGATTAGAATATACTTAGGAAGCTCTCTGGGGGTCCTGAGCCCATCTTCTGTTCTCCATTTCCTCACCAGATGGGGTCACATGCTCTCTAACTTTTATGCAAGCCACAACACACGAGCTTCTGCAGCTAGGCAGCTGGGTGAAGGCCCTGCTGGATTGAACCCATCAGTATTTTGCCAGAAGCCAGAGCCTTCCTCTCGGCCTGGAGGCCAACAAAATAGGAAATAGTTCAATTTCCTTTTTTTGCCAAGAACCCTTTATCAAGGGTTAGCAGGGCCCTCAGGCAGTGTGAGTTTGTTTGGAAGGGAACCAGACCACAGATGAAATGTGGAGTGAGTCCTGTAAAATAAGTAATCCCTGTCCTGGTGCTCTCGGCCAGGGAGAGAACCAAACTTACTGAGCATGTGCTAATTCTCAGGATTTTACATACGCAATTTTACTTAATCCCCACAACAACATTGTGACATTAGGAGCATTATTCCTACTTACAGAACTACAAAGATATAGGAGACAAATTCGAAGAGCTTGAACCGTGTGCCTGGAACCCTGCAGTTAATAAACTGAGATTCGCATTCCCACTTGAACCCACCCTGCACATCTGCGGGTGACTTTCTCACTCACGCCATGCATCATGCAGAAAAGGCGGCCCTGATTTGTTTCTGCCACTGCACTGCGCTTCCCGAACATAAACACTGAAAATGAACACAATTTTATAAAGAAACCAGTATAAACCTGTGCTGGGCTTTAAGAGCTGATTCTTGGGATGCTCTATAAAAATCAAAACTACGGCCAAGGAAGAATTTAGGAAGGGAAACAGATGTGATGACATCAGAAATCACCCTATTTCTGGTGCCCTCTTGGGTCTGTTTCTCTCTTTTGATCCTGCTTCTATCCTGACTCTCTATCCCATCAAGAGTTTCCAGCAAATCTCCAGCTGAGGACACTGAGCCTCTTTCTGGAAGCACTGTGCTGTCTGTCACTGACTGTTCCACCCTCTCTCCCAGCACTCCATCCTGATTCCCAAGTATGTGTGAACAAGCCCTCTGAGATGAGAGAACCTGCTTTCCCACAGCCTTGCCAGCCCTGAGCACTGTGTTCTTTTAAAAATCTTTGTCACTGGAGTAGTAAAAATAAAAATCTCATTCTTTTAATTGGTGTGTCCTTAATTACTGCTGAGGTTGAATATATACCTGTTTGAATTTCTTTTTTCCTGGTTGAATTTCTCTTTCATGTTCCTTATCCACCTTGTTTTGGAGAATGGTTCTTATAGATATATTAGAACTCTATTTACTAAGGGTATGAATCTTCTGTTGTACATATGCAAATACTGTGTTCCAAATTGTCTTTTGATTTTGGTTATTTCTAAAATGGGAGTTTTATTTGGTCAAATCTATGATTTCTTCCGTCAGAGTCATTCTTAGAAAGACATTCCTCATACTAAGATTTTAAAAATAGTTACCTTATTGTATATAATTTTTATACCTCACTTTTCACATTTAACCCATCTGAAATCAATTTTGTTGTAAGGTATGGGATAAGGCTCTTAAGTTAGCTCTCCCTCTCAGATGGATAGCTAGTTGTTCTAATAATTTTTATTTATTGAATGATATATACTTTTCTCACTGATTTAAAGTATCTTCTTTATTATATACTAAACTTTTGCATCTACTTTAGTTTCTTTTAGATTTTGGATTAGAGTTTTTCCATTGATCTACCCTTGTGGTGGTAGCACACATTTAATTTCTGTAATTTTATAATATATTTTAATATATGGTAGTGCTAGTTCAATCCTTTTTCATTAACACTTTTCAAGTATTTCCTAACTACTATTGAACATTTCAGAGAAGGCAATGGCACCCCACTCCAGTACTCTTGCCTGGAAAATCCCATGGGTGGAGGAGCCTGGTGGGCTGCAGTCCATGGGGTCTCTGAGAGTCGGACACGACTGAGCGACTTCCCTTTCACTTTTCACTTTCATGCATTGGAGAAGGAAATGGCAACCCACTCCAGTGTTCTTGCCTGGAGAATCCCAGGGACGGGAGAGCCTGGTGGGCTGCCGTCTATGGGGTCGCACAGAGTTGGACACGACTGAAGTGACTTAGCAGTAGTAGTAATATTGAACATTTATTCTTCCAAATGAATTCTGCAAGTTTTTTGTCAAAACTTGACTCTTCCACTAACTGTTCTATACCTGGGTCCATCTCTTTAGCTGTGGTGCTAGAGAAGACTCTTGAGAGCCCCTTGGACTGCGAGGAGATCCAACCAGTCGATCCGAAAGGAAATCAACCCTGAATATTAATTGGAAGGACTGATGCTGAAGCTGAAGCTGCAATACTTGGGCCACCCGATGCCAAACTCACTGGAAGAGACCCTGATGCTGGGAAAGATTGAAGCCAGTAGGAGAAGGGGGAAACAGAGGATAAGATGGGTGGATGGCATCACCGACTCAATGGACATGAGTCTGAGCAAACTCCAAGAGATAATCAGGGACACCTGGCGTGCTGCAGTCCATGGGGTCACAAAGAGTCAGGCATGACTGAGCAACTGAACAACAACAATTTCTCTAGCAGGTATTTTTCCCCAATATTCAATCATTGTTACCTCTACCTACAGGTAACCTGGCACTGTGCTAGGAACTGGTGCTGTAAAAAATGAATTTGACTCAATCCCTAACCTCAAGGGACTTAAAAATCACATAGAAGAAAAGAAAATTAAGGCATAGGTGCGTTCAATCATGATTTCTGCTGTGGGGAGTACTGAAAAGGGTAGAGTTCTGTGGAGGCTTTGATATAGCTCCTGGAGAAGGGGTGGGAATGAAAACAGCAAGATGTCACCAGTGCTTCACCTCTAGGCCTGGTAAGTGGACTCAAAAAGGGTTCATGCTTACTGTGCACCGTTGGAACCCTAAGATCCCAGAGCTGTGTTTAGGGGACTCCATTCCTTCTTCACACTGTCCAGTGGGTCTGCATGCCCAGTGTTCCCCACCCCACATTAATCCTCTCAGGTTATGTCTCACATGCCAGCAAGAGTGCAGCACCCTGCCCAACAGTACGGCTCTTCCTGTCTTTCAAAGCATTATTTGCCTGTTTTATAAAATCTAAACCCCCTCACACTCCCGGAAGGTGGGCAGATGTCATAATTTCTACTGGAAAGAGGCATGAATGGATGTTTTGCAAAGCTCGCAAGGTGAGTGATTTGTCTAAAGTGCTGGTTGACGGAAGCAAGCATAGAAGGAAAGTTCAGGTTCCTTAGCTAATTCTCTGTCTATTGCACTCCATGGCTTACTGAGAAGGCCCAATCTTTCTGTGTAAGGCAGTTCTAACAGTACTACTCAACCTATAAGAAGATATGTCCAGAATTTCATTCTCTCTCTCCTTTGCCCTTCTCCCACCACCACTGTAATGAAACGGTGGGTCCCCTTCTTTATTTTTCTCCATCCAAACCATGGGGCTAGGAGAGGAGGCTAGAACAAACTAGGGCGAGCACCTAGATGGACAAACAAGTGGAGAAGAGGGGAAATGGGCCTCTGGGGAACTCGAGTTTGAGGCCTCGTGGCTGTTGGGTTTCGTGCTAATGTACCTCCAAAGGCTGGATCCCAGGCAGTCCAACCCATCCACTTCCTTTTCCACTGCCACCGTCAACAGCTTCTGAACAGAATCTTTACTCCTCTGGGCAACCGAAGACAGAATTCAGACTCAGCTTTTCACCTCCTCAGATACAGCTTTTAAACACACACACACACATCTTCAGTGATTTTTTAAAAGGGCTTGTGTACTAACTAGCAGTGGAGAGACAGTAGGGACTGAAAAAGGAAAAAGGGTCTACCCTGAGTGTCCCTCTGGTGCTATTTCATGTGGATACTTCAGAGAAGAGAAGACATTTCCCCTAACCACAATTTTTCTTTAGAAATATCTAGGACAGAAGATTAATCTGTAGCTCTTGCTCAACTGAGCATTTCATTGCTAGAGTTGAGACTTCAAGAGAAGGGGAGTTTGGGGTCGATGTGGAGGAAATGGACTGGATGTTGCCAAGGCTAACATCGGGGGTGGGGGGTGCTGAGAACAGCTGTTGGGGAGTGTTTTTCCCTACCTCAGCCTCCAAACTGCACCCTGGACCAGCTGGAGGGGGCGCAGATAGGGGTGATGGGGATCTGGGCCAAGCAATGGATGGAAAGAAAGGAAATCTTGAGCAATTGGGAGAGAATTTCTATAAGGACCCAGGGCAGGAAGTGTACATGGTGGGTGAAAATAAGTGACCTAAGTAACCAAGAAAAGTCAGGCTTGTAAGGCCAACTGCAAAGCTTGCCTTTGCAAGTAATGTGTATTCCATCTGTCTCCCCATGCCAGTGGAAGTACTAATAAATGTTACATGTTGAAACTTTTGCACTAGCTTGTACATAAAAATTCCATATGCCAATTGACTGGACTACACGAACACATCTGTCAAAAACAGGTCTCTTAGGCACAATTTAGGACATTCCAAAGCAGCTTTATAACTATTTTAGCCTCCAAATGGTATGAATTAACTCTCATAAGCCAGGTCTATTCTCGCTGAGCCAAGGTTTGGACCAAATGTCCAAATAATTCAAGTCAGAAACACTCTTTTGCCTTCATTTTAGAGAGTGTCAGTAGCAAGCTCTTTTTTCCTCCAGAATTATGCTGTTGATTCAGTGTCTGATGTCACATTGTAAGCATATGTTAATATGGCCAAAATGATAAAATAGTTCATGTACTATGAGCTTAAAAAGGACAATGTTCTGTATTTTTATAAGATTCTGCTACTCCAATAACACTTAAAATTTACAAAGTACATTGACACATACTAGGTTATTAGATCTCGGGTGCTAAGTATATTTTGCTTTGGAAAAGTCAGTGTGGAGAAATCCTGAGATGGATATTTCACTTTTATAAACAATTTGACAATTTTTGATACATATTTATTTGACTGCACCGGGTCTTTGGTTATGGCATGAGGTTTAGCTGTGGCATGCAAACTCTTAGTTGAAGCATGTAGGATCTAGTTCCCTGACCAGGGATTAAACTCAGGCCCTCTGCATTGGGAGCACGGAGTCTTAGCACCTGGACCACTGGGTAGGTCCCTAGATGACCCTTTTAGATCCCTTCTTTTTGTGGAATGGGAGATGCATGGAGGAGGAATCCAAACCTCCCCTGCAGAAAGAAGCCTAGATGTAAACTTCACGAACCCAGGCTCAGCACATACAGTAGCTCTAGGGATGGAAAATGTGCTTCTTTTTTCCCTTATACTGATGTTCCACTCTTATTAACTTTTATGGGGGAAAAAAAAACCGGTTTAGAAAAGCAAGTATAACTGATGAATGACCAAATGAGTTGGATAACCAAATTGGAATCTTCCAATGTCTCAACATAAGGGAGTATTGGAAAGAGTCTAACATAAATGCACAAGTGTGAATGCAAAGCGCACATAGATCTCAGAAAACCAGAACTAAGTGGAGGAGGAAATCAGCATGTCAGCGTGTCTGTGAAGAAAGGCTTTAAGATCTCAGTGCATGATTGGATAGGCATCAGCAAGCCGTTCAGGCAGCCCTGGTGTCATCTCTGACTCTGCTAATAGAGGAGTACCATCCAAAACAAGGGGAGATAGCCTTCCTTGGCTCTGTGTCAGACACTACGTTCAGATATGGATACCTCACTTTAAGAACAAGTTAGAGTGGATCCCAGCAGAGCAAGCAGCCTGGTAAACAAGGCATGGCGTCTGTCCCCAAAGGACACCCAACGCGGCAGGGGAACTGAGTCAAATGAGTGCCGGTTCAAGGGAACTGTGGTCGAGTCAAGCCTTCAAAAGGAAATATTTAGAGGAGACTTTCAGTATGTTGGGAATATAACATCTATTTCCAAATATTTGAGAATCGCTCATGTGAAAGATTAATACTGTTGGTATGGGGAAATTTGAATCAATAAGTGGACTTTACTAGAAGACAAGGGCTTCCCGAGTGGTGCACTGGTAAAGAATCCACCTACCAATTCAGAAGACCCAGGTTCAGTCCCTGGGCTGGGAAGATCCCCTGGAGGAGGAAATGGCAACCCACTCCAGTATTCTTACCTGGAAAATCCCATGGAGAGGGGAGCCTGGCGGGCTACTGTCCAAGGGGTCGCAAAAGAATCGGTCACAACTTAGGAACTAAATAACAACAGCAAGTACAGCCATCCTCAAAGAGAGTGACAGTGCCATCAAGGGGGTGAAAATTGCTTCGAGGCAGGGTGGGGGTGAGCAAAAAGTGACATTACAGTGATTTCTGACCCTTCAAAATCCAACCTTTCTCAGGGTTGGAATATTTGTATTCCTTAGTATTTAATTTCTCTTGTTGACCTTTCTTGGTGTCATATAAGCAGCATTGCCACAGTCATGAAAGGTACATAAATGTCTGCTAGATCACTGTTGCAAAAATCTGTACTACATCTATGGCGACTAGATGGCTGTGGTTAGAGGAGTTTTTCTTGACTGATAGAGACTGAGGACTCAGTCTCAAAGTCACAGCATAAGGGGTGGCCTGCACATGCTACAGACAGCCTTGAGGCTACTGTTTAAGTGTGATGCTCACTGCTTTCTATAGGATTTGAACTTTGAGAAGTAAATAAAAACGATTTATACTTACTATTTAATTCTATAAAAGTTAGCTAACAAATTAACTACATCAACTGTTGACAAGAAAAACTGTCAACAGTAATTGAATAAATATCTAACATTTAGTTAGGTTAAAAGCCATTTTCTCATATCAAACAAAAGTTAAAAGTTAATGTTTAGGAAATTTAATTATTTTGAACTGTTTTCTATCACTGGAAAAAATATCCCTTTTCAAATGATTTGTTTTTAAATTGATTACACTGTTATTATTAACATGTACTTCTAAAAATTGCCAGTATCTATATAAAATTTGACATATTACAGTGCAGAAACAAGTAAAATTATACTAGAAGTTTTACAGCAAATATAGTTATAAAGGTTAATAGCTTTGATTTTGAATTTAAAATTTACCTTAAAATTTTGTCATTCATAACTCTGCATTAGATAAAAGGAAGAGGTTTATACTTACTCTTTCTATGTATGGAGAAGGAAATGACAACCCACTCTAGTATTCTTGCCTGGAGAGTTCCATGGATAGAGGAGCCTGATGGGCTACATACAGTAAGTCCATGGGGTCACAAAGAATCAACACTTTCCTATGTATAAAGCATGTGCATGCCTGCAAGGTACGCTCAGTCATGTCCAACTCTTTACGACCCTGTGGACTGTAGCCCACCAGGCCCCTCTGTCCATGGGACTCTCCAGGCAAGAATACTGGAGAGGGTTGCCATGCCCTCCTCCAGAAAATCTTCCCTCACCCATGGATTGTACCCTTATCTCTAAGTCTCCCGTATTGGCAGGTGGATTCTTTCCCACTAGTGCCACGTGGGAAGCCCAGATATACGTATACTGCATGAACTGTATTTGTGTATATCTAATATAACATAGTTATTAGAATTCCATAGGGAACAATTCGGCAAAACAATGTCTTTAAAGGTCTTTAATGAATGATAATTTTTTAGAAGTTCAGAAACTCTGAATTAAAGTCTTCGAAGCATTTTGGCTTAAAAAAAAAAAAAGCATTTTGGCATGAAAACATTTCACTCTTGGTTTGCCAGGACGAACTGCAGCAAAAGTTGGAAAATAAGAATGGGTTTATTCACAGTTTTGTGTTGTCCTCATATCCCCTCTTGTTTCTTTTCCTCACCCCAAGTCACCTGTTTTAAAAACAGAATCACTCTCTTCCGTTTGAAGCTGTATATAATCCCATTCACTAGCTTCCATGCTGGGAGATGACCCAGGCCTGGCCAGCAGTGAACATGTCACTTGAACCAGGCCCGTCAGTATTAATTCTGGGACTTCTGCTGGAACCGAGGAGCTGTTTTTCTGTAGGGGTTACATTTGTCAGGTTGTAAGCTCAGAGCTGCCGGGATCTCTCTGCCATAACCTCAGGAAAGCCTAGCTGAGGATAGAAGCCAGTCCGCAGAAATCAGAGCTGGAGAATGACTGGGAAGCGAAGCCAGTCGTGCCTGGAGCTATCTGAGCCCCTGGACTTTCTGGTGTCCTTCGTGACTTAGACCAACTGGAGTCAAGCCTTTGTCACTAGCAATCAGAAGGGTTATTTTCAGCTGGGTTACTAACCCAACTCCGCCCCCTTCCCTCACTCCATGGCCGTCCAGAGCCTGGGAAACCCTCTTCCTTTCCTCATCCAAATCTCCACATGGAGCCTTGACCCATCACCTGTTTCTTTTCAAACTCCGCTCTCAGAGAAACTGTTACAGTTCTTGCTGGGTGCTGTTCTGAGTCTCAGACACTAATCCTGAAGCAGTATTGCTGGTGCCACTTGGTTAAATTGTGAATTACTATTTATCTGAAAGTATGTATTCTATTTCCTTTTTACTGATACCATCACAGTGTTTGCCATATATGTAAATATACATAAATTAATTAAGTGCATTCTATCCTCATCAGCTCATGGATGATTAAGTATGTTTCATGAAGGTACTGCACACTGAAATGCAATAGACTTGAATCTACTTGTGAGATACTACTCTGACCCTCCATGACAATTACCTATTGTTAATTTATGACAGATAAACAGAGAATAAAGTGGAACTGATTTTGACACTTTTTAATGAAGTATGCAAATACAAATAATTTTAATTGAACTACAGTATATATTGGCTAATATATTTTGGAATTTGCTAGTAAGGTTCTAATCAGAGCACTCACTAGTGCTAAAGCTATTCAGTATTCCTCAGGAGTATTCCATTTAATAATTCTATTCTCAATAAGCTGAATTCCAATGAATTCTTAATTTTCAACAACCTTACTCCTGAATGCTTTCCTCTAAAAAAAAAAATTTTTTTTTTAAATTTAAAAAATAAATACATTGAAATTCATTAGCCAAAGATACTAACAAAAGATGCTTTTGGGTTTCCTAAACCTTCAGTAGTATAGGGTAGCTCAGTGGTAAAGAATCCTCCTGTTGATGCAGGAGACACGTTTCAATCAGGAAGATCCCACATGCCACAGAGCACCGAGGCCCATGGGCCACAGCTATTGAACCTCTGCTCTAAAGCCTGGGAGCTGCCACTACTGAGCCCATGTGCTGCAACTTCTGAAGCCCGTGAGCCCTAGAGGCTGTGCTCTGCCACAAGGGAAGCCACGGCAGTGAGGCTGAGTGAAGTCGCTCACTGTAGCCGGCGAAGTGTAATTAGAGAGCAACCCCCACTCACCACAGCTAGAGAAAAAAGCCTGTGCAGGAACAAAGACCCAGCACAGCCAAAACTAAACAAATCATTTTTTTTAAAAAAGATTTAAAATGCTCTGGGTGCATTCTCAGTTAACGGTCCGTGACACAAATCATAGAACAGGAGGCCGGCTAATGAGAGGTGATGCCATAGCTTATTGCTGCTGTTTATCTGTTAAGCTGTGTCTGACTCTTTTGCGATCCCATGGACTATAGTCTGCCAGGCTCCTCTGTCCATGGAATTTCCCACACAAGAACAGTGAAGGAGCTTGCTATTTCCTTCTCCAGGGGTTTTTCCTGACCCAGGGACTGAACCTGTGTCTCCTGCATTGGCAGGCAGATTCTTTAGCACTGAACCACCACGGAAGCCCACCACAGCCTGTAGCACATTATTTTATCAGCCTCAGTAACTGGTAGTAAAAACAGGATGGTTAAGGAGATTCAACTCACTAGAATGATTTAGGTATAAATACACTGCCCTTGAGGACATCAAAATGGATTCAGGAGACATCTGAAAACATAGACTTGGGAAGAAAGGGCCGGGGTTTATGATACAAATTCAAAAGTCAGCAGAGACTCAGTTGTGGAAGCTCAGGAATGACTGAGTTCTCTGGAGAAGAGAGAGAAAAAAGCAGAAAGTCCTGTAGAAAATCTAAGTACCAGGTGAGAAGGAGAACCTAAAAAGGTATTTGAAAAAATGTCAGTACAGCATCAGAGAAAAAAAAAAAAGGAGAACACAAGGTCATATGACCAGATTGCAAGGGCCCATATCTTCAACAGCTGTTGAGGCAGCTTCACGCGTGTCCCACTCTGTGCGACCCCATAGATGGCAGCCCACCAGGCTCCCCGTCCCTGGGATTCTCCAGTCAAGAACACTGGAGTGGGTTGCCATTTCCTTCTCCAATGCATGAAAGTGAAGTCACTCAGTCATGTCTGACTCTTCGAGACCCCATGGATTGCAGCCTAATGCAGCAGTGGGTTGCCATTGCCTTCTCCACAACAGCTGTTGAGAAAGTGGGAAAAAAAGTCTTATAATTGAGATTTTGCTAAACAGGCGACAGGGCAGCTTTTGTTTAGATTATATGTTACATGTCATCTAGTGGTTAGGGCTCCATTTTGACTCTAGTTGATAGAAGACAGATGTCTGGCATCTGGTTCTATGACCAAGTTTGGCCACTGGTTTAGAGCAGCTGGCAGTCACTCCTGGCCCGATCTCTGTGGGGGAATAATGACTTGACAGCATTTGTGCATCCAGATTTGGGGGAAGTAGAGGGTGGTATGAAGTGTTTCACCCAAATTACACAGTACATGGGTTTGTTTGGTTTTGGTTTTAAAAGTACATATATTTTTTGTACCTGTTATCATAGAAAAGCTGTAATTTTGTTATATTCCAAATTTCTTATGTTTCAGTTCAGTCGCTCAGTCGTGTCTGACTCTTTGCGACCCCATGAATCACAGCACGCCAGGCCTCCCTGTCCATCACCATCTCCCGGAGTTCACTCAGACTCACATCCAGCAAGTCAGTGATACCATCCAGCCATCTCATCCTCTGTCATCCCCTTCTCCTCCTGCCCCCAATCCCTCCCAGCATCAGAGTGTTCTCCAGTGAGTCAACTCTTCGCATGAGGTGGCCAAAGTACTGGAGTTTCAGCTTTACCATCATTTCCTCCAGAGAAATCCCAGGGCTGATCTCCTTCAGAATGGACTGGTTGGATCTCCTTGCAGTCCAAGGAACTCTCAAGAATCTTCTCCAACACCACAGTTCAAAAGCATCAATTCTTCGGCACTCAGCTTTCTTCACAGTTCAACTCTCACATCCATACATGACCACAGGAAAAACCATAGCCTTGACTAGATGGACCTTAGTCAGCAAAGTAATGTCTCTGCTTTTGAATATGCTATCTAGGTTGGTCATAACTTTTCTTCCAAGGAGTAAGCGTCTTCTAATTTCATGGCTGCAATCACCATCTGCAGTGATTTTGGAGCCCCCAAAAATAAAGTCTGACAGTTTCCACTGTTTCCCCATCTATTTGCCATGAAGTGATGGGACCAGATGCCATGATCTTCGTTTTCTGAATGTTGAGCTTTAAGCCAACTTTTTCACTCTCCACTTTCACTTTCATCAAGAGGCTTTTTAGTTTCTCTTCACTTTCTGCCATAAGAGTGGTATCATCTGCATATCTGAGGTTATTGATATTTCTCC
>SJYX01021976.1:55798-88408 GCA_006410675.1 Oreotragus oreotragus
TTAAATAGGCAGGGTGACAATATACAGCCTTGACGTACTCCTTTCCCTATTTGGAACCAGTCTGTTGTTCCATGTCCAGTTCTAACTGTTGCTTCCTGACCTGCATACAGATTTCTCAAGAGGCAGGTTAGGTGGTCTGGTATTCCCATCTCTTTCAGAGTTTTCCACAGTTTATTGTGATCCACACAGTCAAAGGCTTTGGCATAGTCAATAAAGCAGAAGTAGATGTTTTTCTGGAACTCTCTTGCTTTTTCCATGATCCAAAATCAGATTGATTATATTCTTTGTAGTCAAAGATGGAAAAGCTCTACACAGTCAGCAAAAAAAGACCGGAAGCTGAGTGTGGCTCAGATCATGAACTCCTTATTGCAAAACTCAGACTTAAATTGAAGAAAGTCTTGAAACCACTAGACCATTCAAGTATGACCTAAATCAAATTCCTTATGATTAAACAGTGGAAGTGAGAAATAGATTTAAGGGACTAGATCTGATAGAGTGCCTGATGAACTATGGACGGAGGTTCGTGACACTGTATGGGAGACAGGGATCAAGACCATCCCCATTGGAAAGAAATGCAAACAAGCAAAATGGCTATCTGGGGAGGCCTTCCAGATAGCTGTGAAAAGAAATGAAGTGAAAAGCAAAGGAGAAAAGGAAGGATATAAGCATCTGAATGCAGAGTTCCAACAAGTAGAAAGGAGAGATAAGAAAGCCGTACTCAGCAATCAATGCAAAGAAATAGAGGAAAACAACAGAATGGGAAAGACTAGAGATCTCTTCAAGAAAATTAGAGATACCAAGGGAACATTTCATGCAAAGATGGGCTCGATAAAGGACAGAAATGGTATGGACCTAACAGAAGCAGAAGATATTAAGAAGAGATGGCAAGAATACACAGAACTGTACAGAAAAGATCTTCATGACCCAGATAATCACAATGGTGTAATCACTCACCTAGAGCCAGACATCCTGGAATGTGAAGTCAAGTGGGCCTTAGGAAGCATCACTACGAACAAAGCTAGTGGAGGTGATGGAATTCCAGTTGAGCTATTTCAAATCCTGCAGGATGATACTGTGAAAGTGCTGCAATCATTATGCCAGCAAATTTGCAAAACTCAGCAGTGGCCACAGGACTGGAAAATGTCAGTTTTCATTCCAACCCCAAAGAAAAGCAATGCCAAAGAATGCTCAAACTACTGCACAATTGCACTCATCTCACATGCTAGTAAGGTAATGCTCAAAATTCTCCAAGCCAGGCTTCAGCAATACGNTATTTCAAATCCTGAAAGATGATACTGTGAAAGTGCTGCAATCATTATGCCAGCAAATTTGCAAAACTCAGCAGTGGCCACAGGACTGGAAAATGTCAGTTTTCATTCCAACCCCAAAGAAAAGCAATGCCAAAGAATGCTCAAACTACTGCACAATTGCACTCATTTCACATGCTAGTAAGGTAACGCTCAAAATTCTCCAAGTCAGGCTTCTGCAATACGTGAACCATGAACTTCCAGATGTTCAAGCTGGTTTTAGAAAAGGGAGGACCCAGAGATCAAACTGCCAACATCTGCTGGATCAAGGAAAAAGCAAGAGAGTTCCAGAAAAACATATATTTTTGCTTTATTGGCTATGCCAAAGCCTTTGACTGTGTGGATCACAATAAACTGTGGAAAATTCTTCAAGAGTTGGGAATATCAGACCACTAAACCTGCCTGTTGAGAAACCTATATGCAGTCCAGGAAGCAACAGTTAGACTTGGACATGGAACAAGAGACTGGTTCCAAATAGGAAAAGGAGTACATCAAGGCTGTATATTGTCATCCTGCTTATTTAACTTTTATGCAGAGTACATCATGAGAAACGCTGGGCTGGAAGAAGCACAAGCTGTAATCAAAATTCTGGGAGAAATATCAATAACCTCAGATATGCAGATGACACCACCCTTATGGCACTGTCTCTTATACACATCTAGATGTGTATAAGAGACAGGTGCAAGTTCCATGCATGAAGCGGGTCACCCAAAGCTGATGCACTGGGAGAACCCAGAAGGGTAGGATGGGGATGGAGGTNATCAATAACCTCAGATATGCAGATGACACCACCCTTATGGCAGAAAGTGAAGAAGAGCTAAAGAGCCTCTTGATGAAAGAGGAGAGTGAAAAAGTTGGCTTAAAGCTCAACATTCAGAAAATGAAGACCATGGCATCAGGCCCCATCACTTCATGGGAAGTAATTGGGGAAACAGTGGAAACAGTGTCAGACTTTATTTTGGGGGGCTCCAAAATTACTGCAGATGGTGATTGCAGCCATGAAATTAAAAGATGCTTACTCCTTGGAAGGAAAGTTATGACCAACCTAGATAGCATATTAAAAAGCAGAGACATTACTTTGCCAACAAAGGTCCGTCTAGTCAAGGCTATAATTTTTCCAGTGGTCACGTATGGATGTGAAATTGGACTGTGAAGAATGCTGAGCACAGAATTGCGGCTTTTGGAGTCCGGTGTTGGAGAAGACTCTTGAGAATTCCTTGGACTGCAAGGAGATCCAACCAGTCCATCCTAAAGGAGATCAGTCCTGGGTGTTCATTGGAAGGACTGATGCTAAAGCTGAAACTCCAGTACTTTGGCCACCTCATGAAAAGAGCTGACTCATTGTAAAAGACTCTGATGCTGGGAGGAATTGGAGGCAGGAAGAGAAAGGGACGACAGAGGATGAGATGGCTGTGTGGCATCACCGACTCAATGGACATGAGTTTGGGTGAACTCCGGGAGTTGGTGATGGACAGGGAGGCCTGGCGTGCTGTGATTCATGGGGTTGCAAAGAATCTGACACCACTGAGCGACTGAACTGAACTGAACTTGCCTGATTTTATCCATTAACCTATTGAATGACATCTTATTTTCCTTTAACTTTTGGTGATTATGAATAAAACTGCTACAAACATCTATGTACAGCTTTTGTGTGAATATAGTTTTCAATTCATTTGTCAAAGTTTAAGGGGCGTGACTGCTGACTACTATGGTAAGATATTTAGTTCTCCAAGAACTGCCAACTCACTTCCCAAGTGGCTGTGCCATTTTGTATTACTATCAATAATGAATGAGAATTCATGTTGTTCCACATCCTTGTCAGCATTTAGTACTGCCAATTTTTTAAATTTTAGCCATGTGTGTAGTAGTATCTAGTTTGTCTTTTACTTTGAAATTCTCTAACTACCTATAATGTTGAGCATCTTTTCATATGTCTATTTGCCATGTGTATATCTTCTATGGTGAGATTCGGATATTTTGCTCATTTTAAAACTGAATTATTTTCTTATGATTAAGTTTTAAGAGTAATGTTTATATTCAGGATAACAGCTCTTTTATCAAATATGTCTTTTGCAAATATTTTCTTCCAGTCCATGGTATGTATTTTAATCCTTTGACAATATTTTTTCATAACAATTAAAAATATGTAATGACATTTAACTTATTATTTCCTTCACCCCCTTTGCTGTTGTATCTAAAAACTCATCTCTAGACCAAAAGAGAGTTTCTCCTGTATGGTCTTCTAGGAGTTTTATAGTTTTGTATTTTACACTTCGTTCTATGAGCCATTTTGAGAATAGTTTTGATATTTTGGCCTTGGTTTTCTGAAGAATGAAGCTCAAAGTCTAAAACCCCCACAACTTTGCAAAGCTACTAAGGAATATTCACCAGTGAAGATTGGGAAGGAAACGATTTCTTTCATTTATTGACCATCCAATGGAGTCTTGTAACATACTGAATCATGTGGGAAATAGAGTATCTCAGAATACATCTTCTGGAAAAAGTCTTGGAAAATTGTTCCTCTTTGAGCTGCATTTAATGGATCAGTAATATATATTATAGAAGTAGATAAAAATGGATTCTTTGTTAAATAAGTTTTGAAAATTCTTACCTAACATGCAATATCTGTCTTTACCATCAGGATATTTATGAGGGTTTTAGTGATTTTGGTGACTCTCCAAATGGGCAATGCATTAACTAGAAGTCTCTCAGCTCATTTTACTGAACATACAATACTTTCTTGAGAAAACTAGCATTTTGAATGAAGACAAACAAAAAAAAATTTATAGATAAGAAAATAAGCTTATGACATGAAGTTCGCTATAATGTCAAAGATCATTCAGTTAGTTATTGGAATGTTTGGTATTGACACAAACTATCCAGTATTCCTGCCTGGAAAATCTCATGGAGAGAGGAGCCTGGTGGGCTAAAGTCCATGTGGTCACAATGAACTGGACACAACTGAGTAATTAAGCCACCATCAACCACCACCATATACTTACAAGCTGGTGTTGATTTAATTTCCATTTACTACTTGAAGAAAGTGAAGACTCATTCATTAAATGTTTGTGAAGGATTCTATTATGGTGTTCTGGACAGGGGGACATGGCATTATGATGTCTCCTCATTTAATCTTAACACATTCCCTTATATCATGATACAACATATTCTAATATTTTATGTTTGTCTTACTGAATACATTGCTAACTCTATTCAGCCCTTTGTAATTAATGGGGCACCAAGATTATTTGAGTGTAGCTTATGTCATCTGGGGGCATTCAGGACTTGTCCCAGTGCTCTCGTTCATGGGAAGTCTATCTAGGCCTCTCTTTATGCTCACTGACATTGTGAAAATGTCATGTTTGTAGCCAGTGATTTTGCCATCAGAAAAACCTGTGCATTGATAATAATAAATTTATCTTCTCCTTTAAAAACATCATTAATTAAAATTTCCTGAAATCCATTTTACTCCTTGCAGAGTCAGATAAATGCTAAGTTTGGGCACATGTATTCTTCAGAGAATCAAAGACTTGAGATGACAGCAGTCAGTGAGAATTCTGAGCTAGGATTAACATTTTGAAAGAACTTGTCCATCTGTTAAACAAAAGCTAAATCTGATTCAGCTTGAGTACAACATATGTATTTCCAAAGCAAAGCTTTTGTTCAAAATATCTTAACAGTCCAGGTAACATGGTATTTATTATTAATGTTACTCTATGAGTAGAAAACTCTTTAAATTTTTTTAATGTGTTACAAATTCACAATTCAACTATGGTAAAATAGGTTTCACGTAATAGATCAGTTGGTAAAGAATCTGTCTGCAGTGCAGGAAACCCAAGTTCAATTCTTGGTTTGGGAAGATCCCTTGGAGAAGGAAATGGCAGCCCACATCAGTATTCTTGCCTGGAGAATTCCATGGACAGAGGAGCCTGGCAGGCTACAGTCCGTGGGGTTGAAAGAGTTAGACATGACAGTGACTAAACGAAAAACCAACCAATAATTTATTCAGGAATATTAAGAGAAACAGTGGGCATGTATGTGTAGTTCGTGTCTGCAATACCCATCTGCCAAGGTTCCCCACAAATATTATAAAGCACACACACACAAAAAATTTTCAAAGTACACAAAGAGTTTTCTTAACAAAATCGTGTATTCATTGGTTAATTTGCAAAGGCTTACAAAAGCATTTGTTAAAATAAGTTTTGATCATTCTTAACATAAACAAACAAGCGAAAATTTCTAAATATCCCACTGGCCATGCTCATATGGGGAAAGAACAGCGGCCTCACCCAAAATGATGAAATTATCCCCTTTAATGTGGAAAAAGACCAAGAGCTCACAGAAACGGGAAGGTTAACTGGTAAGAATCTTAGCTCTTTCATTTACTGGTCCATTTAAGAAGCTCATTTGATCATTTCCATCATCTAGTAAGGCAGGCACTGTGAAAAATACCATGTCATGTGTATTTAAAATTAATAATATATAACCAAAACTTACATCATCCTTAGGATTCAATGGACATACAGGAAATTGCTGCAGTTTTCCTTTCATGGAAAAAATGTTCATTTATAAAATGCACAACAGTTGCTGTAGTGCTCAATGCTAGAGGAAGGAAAGGCCGTTTGCTTTTTTCTCACTGATTTACTGAAACAAGGCTATGTTGTATAATAAGATACTGTGAATCATTCAAACAAAAAAGATTGCACAAAATCCAATTTAACAGTTACAACACTTGTGTTTCCTCAAATAAATCTTCTAAACAGCATCTAGGTGATATGTGGAATACTTGATTTTTAAGATATAATTTAAATGATATTGGACAACTTATAATGTTATTAAGGCACTCTTCTGTTGGAAAGGATGGAGTAATGAAAATCTGACTTAACCTGCATGAGTTTACTGGGACTATCATAACAAAATACTACAGACTGTGTGGCTTAAATAATAGAAATGTATTTCTCACAGTTCTGGAGACTAGAACTCCAGGATCAAAGTGCAGAAGTGCAGTATCAAAGTCCAAGATCCAAGGGTAGCCAGGTTTACTTTCTTCTGGGGTCTCTCCTTGATCTGGAGCCAGCCATCTTCTTACTGATTCCTCACATGGTTGTCCCTTGGTCTATGTGCATCTGTGTCTTAAGGATCTCTTTGTATAAGACCACCAGTTGTAATAGATTAAGGTCCACTTGTATGGTCTCATTTTATCTCAGTCACATCTTTAAAGGTCTTACCTCCAATACGGTCACATTCTAAGACAAAGGGGATCACAAATGTATGCATTTTGGGCAGGCCCAATTCAGTCCATTACACCCTCCTACTCTTAACAAGTATAAGACCAGATACCATATACACAAGAGTTATTTTCAGATGTTGGATAGCAGGCAGCAGAGAAATGTTACCTGTGAAAGAAGAGAAATGAAGGTGGACTCTGCGATGGCCCTAGTTTTCTTCCTGGAAACCCATTCCAGTTTCCAAACTAGGGTGGAATTTTTCAAAGCAGAGCATAGTGGTTTCACGGAGTTGAGGAGACAGAGATTAGACGTTAGTGAGGTTAAAGAATGTCACTGAGCAGAATTTTGGAGAAGACAGATCTACACAGAGAAAGATACCAGAAACCTGAACAGAAATCTGTTCTGTCTTTGCCAAATACTAAGCCAGGTGTGTACATATGGAGCAAAATTCCAGGAGGCCTTGCAAAGAATGATGAGTGTGCTGTAAACAGAATACTTCTCAGAAATCACACTACACAGGCAGACTTTTTAGCTCTGATTCATCATAAATTTTTCATTTCTCAGTTGGGCATTCAGTAGAAACTGTAAAGTGCCCAGAACTTGAGTAGTAGGGCTAAATAGTTTCTAAACTAATAGGTACTCTTAAAAAAATGCCTAGACAAATCTCAACAAACTAAAGCTGATAGATGAGTGAATTAATACTGTACTAATAAAGCTCATAATTCCTTCCCTGGTGGTTCAGACAGTAATTCTTTATAGGAAAACAGCAAAATTCAGATACTCATGAATATAACATTCACAACATCCAAGATCCACTTAAAATTTGTGAAGCATGATGATATGTAAAAAATGTCAACCAAAAAGTGACAGAGATGATAAAATTTACAGACAAGACACTTTATTTGGAGCTTCCCTGGTGGCTCAGTGGAATGAGTCAATACAGGTGATATGGGTTTGATCCCTGCATGGGGATGATCCCTTGGAAAAGAAATGGAAACCCACTCCAGTATTCTTACATGGGAAATCCCATAGACAGAGGAGCCTGGAGCGCTTACAGACAAAAAAAAATGTCAACCAAAAAGTGACAGAGATGATAAAATTTACAGACAAGACACTTTATTTGGAGCTTCCCTGGTGGCTCAGTGGAATGAGTCAATACAGGTGATATGGGTTTGATCCCTGCATGGGGATGATCCCTTGGAAAAGAAATGGAAACCCACTCCAGTATTCTTACATGGGAAATCCCATAGACAGAGGAGCCTGGAGCGCTTACAGACAATGGGATCAAAAAGTACTGGTCATGACTTAGCACACTCACACATCTGATTTTCCTATGCCAAAGGATTAAAGTAAAATATGTACCAAAAAAGGAGAGAAATGGAAAATACGAAAGAATCAAATGATATATCTAAAAAATAAAAATATATCAGTAATTTAATTATTCACTGGATGGGATTATCAGCAAAAAGACATTTGAGAAGAAAATATCAGTAAATTTAAAGATAGAGGAGATATCAATTGATTACTCAAATTAAAGATATAGATGAACAGAATAAAATTTGCTTTTATGTGTTTGTGAGTGTCAGAAGAACCTGAAATATAATTAAGACAAATCCATCTAAGACTTGGACTTCTGGAAATACCAGCATAATTGGAGGCTGTTTTTTTTTTCTACTAATCTGTGTACAAACAAACCATTAAAAATCAGGTGGATACTAAGAAGAGCATTTTCTCTAGAGTAAAATAAAAATAAACTCAGACTGGCAAACTGAATGACTAGGGAAAGGGGAGAGATCCATTCAAGTTTCTGGAATCTCTGCAAAGTCACTAGGCTAAACTAATCAATATTAAAGAGTATTTTCCATGATCCTCAATTTTCATGTGAAGATGGAAACCTTTACTCTCTGGCTACCTGATGAAAACTCAAAACTGATTCTAAAAGTAATGAAAATCAGTGATTCTGAGGTCCTTGGAATGGTTTACTATTTGCTTAGGAAATCAGGATCCTGTTCCTTATCTTCAGTTGAAGTAATAAAAGCCTAGAGGAAGTTACTTCTTCATGGAAGGCCACAGAAGACATTATGATCCACAGGCTGTGCACCCCATATCCAGCTTTCCCACTCACCTAACAGGTACAAGTGGTTTCATGTTCTTATCCCTCAATTCCATCACTTCTTCCCATGGAAAAAGATTAAGTATATTCTGAGTCTAAATATTGACTTCCCTGGTGGCTCAGACGGTTAAGCGTCTGTCTACAGTGCGGGAGACCCGGGTTCAAGCCCTGGGTCAGGAAGATCCCCTGGAGAAGGAAGTGGCAATCCACTCCAGTACTATTACCTGGAAGATCCCATGGACAGAGGAGCCTGGCAGGCTACATGTAGCCCACGGGGTTTAGTATTAAAACAATAAATGATGTTAGTGTCTGTATTTGTTGACTTATTTAACAAACATTTACAGGGTCCCTACTGTGTGCAGTTCCAATGTTATGGTGATGATCCAGATACAAAATGCCTTATTCATGAGTATAATACATTCAAGTAGGAACACTTAAATCAACACAAATACAATGGAGAAATATAAACATAAAGTGAGTAAAGATTTGTAAAAGTGAATGGAGGAAACTAAGTTAAGCTTCCACTTCACATCATAATGCAAAGTAATTTTCAGATCTATTATGGAATAGCGATGTTAGAAGTAAATCTTGGAGGCTACATATAAAAGCTAAGGGAGGGGGGAAACTTCTCATACAAGAATGGGAATACACAAGCTCTATTAAAAAGAAAAAAAAAACAAATATAGAGAGTCCTATTGAATAGCACAGGCAACTATATTCAGTATGCTGTAATAAACTGTAATAGAAAAGACTATGAAAAAGAATGGGACCTCTCTGGTGGTCCAGTGGTTAGGAATCTGCCAGTGCAGGGGACACAGGTCGGATCCTTGGCCTGAGAGGATTCTACACGCCATGGGGCAACTAGGCCCACACGCCAGAACTACCGCAGCCCACGCAGCACAACCAGGGAAGCCGGCGCGCCCTGAGCCCCCGCTGCGCAACAAGAGCAGCCACTGCAGTGAGAAGCCCGCGCACCACAGCTAAAGTCCGCGTGCAGAACGGAGGCCTAGCACTGCCAAGAGCAAATAAGAGGACGAACAGCCTCGAGAAAAGAATGCGTGTGTGTAACTGAATCGCTTTCCTGTACAGCAGGAATTAACATAACATTATAAATCAACTATGCCGCTATAATTTTTTTAATGTAGGGAGACATTTTGTGATAAAGTTTGTAATGATAATGATAGATTAAAGGCCAATGAAAAACTGTTAAATTGATAAGACAAAAGCGCAACAGTTAAGGATAACTAGTTCATACTAGAAAAATCCCAGTGTTTAAAGGAATGGAGTATTTCAGATAAGCTGGTCATGACTGTCCTCTGAAAACAAAACTTGAATAAAATGAAGGATCAAGTCATGCAGGGGTCCAGTGTTGAATACACTAGGTGAAGTGAAGAGTTAAAGCAACAATCTTGAAACAGAAGCCACGTTGGTCTCCTCAAGAATTGCTAAACCTTTAAGCTAGCATGTGATAGATTACAGGGGACCAGAAAAGTGTCAAGAAGATCTGTTAGTAGTTAATTGCAGCAATTAAGATGAGAGTTAATGGGGACTTCAATTCAGATAGTGGGAAGGTATGAGGGGAATCATTCATATTTTGAATGCTTTTTCTAAACTTAGAAGAAAGAAGCTGCTTATGGGTTGGGTTCCATTTGTAAAAGATACAAATATAAAGTTTACTTAGCAGATATGTGAGTTTAACCAAATTGCAAATCATTTAGTAGGAAAGAGACTGAAGTTGACCTCACAAAGCAATATTAAAATCGATAGTTTCTAAGAACTTCTAGGAACAAAAACATTTAGTAGACATTGGAAGAAGTTATATAAAAGCTAAATGCTTAATTTCTTACTGTGCTTTATATATATTTTAAAAATAGGTAATTATGCAATTGATATAAATTTAAAAACAACTAGAATAGGACATCTTGGAGAAGTAGATAAAAATCCTGCTGCCAATGCAGGGGACACAGGTTTGATCCCTGGTCCATGAAGATTCCACATGCCACAGCTACCGAGCTACTTTCCTTCCATGAAGATTCCACATGCCACAGCTTCTGACTTCCCTTCCTTAGAGCCACCAACTGCAACTACTGAAAGAAGCCAGGGGGCCTAGAGCCTGCGCTCTGCAACAAGAGAAGCCAGTGAGAAGCCTGCACATCGCAACTGCAGAGTGGCCCCTGCTCGCCACAATCAGAGAAAGCCCGCAAGAAGCAACAAAGGCTCAGCATGGCCAAAACTAAAATAAAACTTTAAAAACCTTAGAAATAGCTAGAATAAGCACAAGGGAAAACTCAACATCCATAAATCTGCCTTCCCACATAACTAACTATTAAGAAGGGGATAGAAACACAATCTATAGACGTAAATATACCTTAACATTTTTAGGTATTTCTTTTGAAAAATAAATATAAAATACAAAAACAAATAGACACGCATTTGTGTTTAAAATTGGAATAATAACATTCAACCATTAGTACATTTACCTATGCATTTCTCCATTGATATTGCTTATTAAACTTATATAACTTAATTAACAATATGGCAGCTTTTATCATCAGTGCATTCAAAAAAATGACTTATTCTCATTGTCTCCCCTATGTCCTCCATTTCCATATGTGGAAACTAATAAAATGCTCTGCAGGCAGAATGATTTTAATGAGGACAGAGTGACTGATAAATTGAGACAACTTTGACTCTAGCAGAAGATTAGAAAAGAAAATTTTATCATGGCCATTTTTTTCCTTGCTACCACTGACTTGACCTGAGAAATTCATTGTAACATGAAAATTTTAAAAACCCTACAGACCTTGAGGGAGGAATTTCATCAAATGCTTCTATCTGAGTAATAGCACATACAAATAGAATACATGCATCTGTGAAATATTAAATATCAATGCAACGTATAGTTATTCCAGAGTCATTCATTTTATATAAGATGTTAGACCTTGATCCTCCTTCCAATTTAACTTTGCCACTCTGCCCCTGATAGATTTCTTTTCAAGTAATGGCTATGCATGTGGATATAATAGCAGTGTAGATTTTAGCTCCACATGGTGCGCATTACCCAAGTCAGACTCACCATGATTTAAAAAGAAAACAAAATTTATAAAGTATAATATTTTGGTATTTTAGTTAAGTATTCATTTTTGTGGACTTGTGTATATGTGTGACTAGCCATTGTAAAGAAAGAAATTAAGTTGGAATTTTTGTAAGTAATTGGGGCAAAATTAATATCATGTGTGAAGAGTCAGAGTTGGTCAAACCCAATACTCTGTCGTGCAGTAAGGAACTGGGCAGTCACTGCAGGACACATGGTTGGGTTTGAAACCTATTTTCATTTTACAATATTGGACAACTTACTCATAAGCAAAGAACTGAAATTTCTTCTCCCATGAGAGAAATAATTAGCCCAAAGACATTGAGATAAAAATATTAAGTGTATGAGCACTTTCAATTCATCTAGCAAACATTTTATAAATGTAACCATGAATGAATTAAAATGCAGGCAAGGCTTCCTGAAGGAGGTAAAATGACTCATGGTTTTAAAGAAGATTAGGGGTTCTTCTGGTCAACAAAAAGGATGGGGCAAGGAGAAGGCATTCTAGACACGAACAAAGGAACACACACACAGAGCATAATGCATTAGGCCATAACATTAGTTTATTAGGGTTCACGCACAGAGTTTAGAATATTAGAAAGTCACGGTCACAGTAGAAGCCTTACTTACAATGAGGTCTTTCCAGATTGAATATTTCATTAAACATATTAGGTTAGTAAGATTCTTTACCATCTGAAAGGCCAGGGAAGCCTCCAATAGACTGAGATTATACAGTTATGTAATATAAAAGCCAAAGATGATAAATAAGATAACCTTATTTATTTTGAAGTGATGATTTTATTGACCTTGTTTTTATCAATAACTCTTGGACCTGATATTAGAACCCTAAAGTTTAGAAAGTAATGAGATCTTGATCCTGGGTTTCTGGCTTGTCTGTTAATAGTTTCAGGATTCTTGAAAAGGTGTCTTAGTGTGTACAGATTCTAACTGACGTGTAACTGTACCCTTATGTCACTCCTGCTGCTGCTAAGTCGCTTCAGTCGTGTTTGACTCTGTGCAACCCCACAGACGGTAGCCCACCAGGCTCCCCCATCCCTGGGATTCTCCAGGCAAGAACACTGGAGTGGGTTGCCATTTCCTTCTCCAATGCATGAAAGTGAAAAGTGAAAGTGAAGTCACCCAGTCATGTCTGACCCTCAGAGACTCCATGGACTGCAGCCTTCCAGGCTCCTCCATCCATGGGATTTTCCAAGCAAGAGTACTGGAGTAGGGTGCCATTTCCTTCTCCATATGTCACTCCTGGTCATATATAATTCCTTTACTCCCTGTGAATCTAAATTACCTTTTCTTGCATTAGGTAAGACAATTACTCCCAAATTAAATCCCTCCAGCAACTTTGTAATCTATGTTCCACATCAAGATTTATTTTTCTCTCATTTTAACTAACAAAGGCTTGAGTTTGAATGATGCAAAAAAATTCCCTCAACAAGATTTCTACCTGAAGGTCATTCTTTTACAGAGATATATTTCAGGTGCTATGTTAATACTTCCAAGATAATTTACTTTTGTTTTCATTGAGAAAAGCCCCTCAAAAGAGAATATGAAAATATACTAATGTTTGAAGAATGATTATAGGAGTTCTTATTGTCTAAATTTGTTTCTTCCAATACATGATGGTGGATTTTCACTGTAATGAAGTGAAATCTGTCATCCATAAACCAATATTGTTCAGTTTATAGGCTCTTCAAAAGGGATAGAAAGAGCTGAACATTGGATATCCCTTCCCCATTTTTAACAACTTAAAAACCTGTCAAAATTATTTCATAAATAGAATATCTGTGTGTGTGTGTGTGTGTGTGTGTGTGTGTGTTCAGTCACTTCCTTTGTGTCTGACTCTCAGCAATGGCACCCCACTCCAGTACTCTTGCCTGGAGAATCCCATGAACAGAGGAGCCTGGTGCAGTCCATGAGGTTGCTAAGAGTCGGACACGACTAAGCGATTTCACTCTCACATTTCACTTTCAAGCATTGGAGAAGGAAATAGCAACCCACTCCAGCGTACTTGCTTGGAGAATCCCAGGGACTGCGGAACCTGGTGGGCTGCCATCTATGGGGTCGCACAGAGTAGGACACAACTGAAGCGACTTAGCAGCAGCAGCAGCTCTGTGACCTTATGGACTATAGCCCACCAGGCTCCTCTGTCCATGAGATTTTCCCAACAAGAATACTGGACTAGGTTGCCACTCCCTCCTCCAGGGGATTTTCCCAATTCAGGGGTCGAGCCTGTGTCTCCTGCATTGCAGGTGGATTCTTTATCATTGAGCCAGTAGGGAATTATAGAGTATCTTTGCCTGTTTGTAAATTTTGTACAAAAATTTTAGCATACTACCAATTGCTGTGTTTCCACTCACTCTCATTTATTCTGTGCCTCAGGGCAGCAGGGAATAAGGAGGGAGAGCTGGACTTTGACCACACTAAAAAGACTTTGCATTATCTATTTAGAACTCAGACTTTTAATTTTCCTGTATAACAAAAGGATGACCTGGTCATTTGTTTTCTTGTGTCTTTTTTTTCTCAGTCATCCTACTCTCACAGTGGGATAAGAAAGTGGATTAATGGGCCTAGAGGTAGGGATGAAGAATAAAATTGATGATAATAACAGATTAAAGGAACATTAGATCTGTCTAAAGGTGAGATAATGAAGGCTTAATAAAATAAGGTAGTGAGAAAAAGGTTCAGAAGAGAAGCAGAACTGCAAACACTTATTTAGTAGAGATTATATTGTTTGGAGCTGTGAAATAGAAAGAACACGCTTCTGTGTTGTCTTTCTCCTTCAAATGACAGATGATAGTATTCACAGACCCATGGAACCACGCTGTTTATTTATTTTATGAAACTTTGGGAAGGATTTCGTTGTAGAATAAAGTATTTTGATGCTTAATGAACAATGATTTGAAAATCTTAAATCCTTAGACTATGGAAGAAAAATGTTTCACTTGATCACATAAGAATGAAAGTAAGGTGAGAATGAGTTGCGTAGGTCAGGAGACAATGTCATTACATCTTTCATGAATTTTCTTCTTTAAACTGCAATGTAACTTCATTGAAGCTGTGGTTTTGTAGATTCAAACACACTTGATTGTGGTTTGAATTTAGAATATGTCACCCAGCTTACTGGTATCAGTTCTTTAGGATACACAACTAAGAATCTGATACAAATTTGCAAGAACTGAAAACTTTTCAGAGAGGGAGAATAAAATCTGAATAGAACATGAATTTCTAATGCAGCTTCAATTTTCACTTGCTTAGATTGTTTCCAATTTTCAAGGAACCAGAACCCATCTGGTGCTGAGTTGTGTGTGTGTGCATGTATTACCATGTTTGAATGAGTGAGTAGTATGGTCCCATATCCTCAACCAATAACAGGAAGAGCAGACAACACAAGGAATTACAGAGTAGCACAAAGGTAAATGAATTTTATTTCATTTCTGAGATTATGTTTGTCTACAAAGCAGAGCCATGACAGGATGACATCACTACCATTCCTAATAAGCACTTTCAAAACTTCTCAGTAATGGTTAGTTCCACAGTACAATTTCTTTGCCTCCATGATAGACAAGATGGAATGAAAACTGGCCATACTAATTTCTTTAAATTCACCCTCTATAAGCATTTTGTTGCAATCAGCTATGGACCCAAGTAAGGCAGAGACGTGTAGCTTTACACAGAGGAAGTGGTAACATGGAAAGTATGTCAAGAAGCTGAGGATAAGTTTCATGACAAAAACTAAGATCAGTCCTTGAGTATGTGATCCATCATAGTCTAACACTGAGACAACAGACTGAATTCATGTTTCATGTACTAGTTTTGAGTACAAAGGTTATTCGGAGCTATATGGTACTGTCATCAAAATTGGCATCATGGATAAGAGGCATGTCAGATATTAGGGATTTAATCATCAAGTGTTTAGTGATCCAAAAAAGAAGGTTGCTTAGCATTAAGTTATTGGTATCTAATTCTGTAAGTGATCTCCTTTTTCTCTAGTATACTATTAACTCTTATAATTTTGGGTGGGGGAATCAAGTAGTTTGAGAAGCATTGCATTTGTGGTAAAACAAAAGGGGGGAAGGTTTATATGCTATTTTAAGTTGTCAATTTACTTCAATTTTCTAATCCCCGATTTCTTCGTTTGTAAGCTGAGGGTAATATCATGCAGCCTGTCTTTCTTGGCATTGTTCTGGAGCCCTTTGGGATACGGAGAAAAAATACTATACAAGCACAGACATCGTTGCTATTATTGAATTATTTCTCCTCTTTTACCTTCCTAAATATAAATGTCTGGACCCTTAGTTAGGGTGCACTGAAGACACTTTTAACAAGTCCAGAATTCCGTAGGCACTTCAGAGTTAGTTCTAGTATGAGGGAGGGGATTCTAGAAGTATTGAGAGCTGTTAATTATGAAAAGTTATTGAAGATAAAAACATTATTTACAAATTGAATGTATACATGGGTTACATTCAAGCACAAAACATTCTCTACTCAAAAAGGTTCATTTATGCACATATATGTGATAGGATATTTGTGTGTATGTACGAATGAGTGTGTGTGTGCACGTGCGTGCAAATGGGAGTTTACAGTGTCAGTACAGTTCAGTCACTCAGTCATGTCCAACTCTTTGCAACTCCATGGACTGCAGCACACCAGGCCTCATTGCCTATCACCAACTCCCAGAGCCGACTCAAACTCAGGTCCACTGAGCCGGTGATGCCATCCAACCGTCTCATCCTCTGTCATCCCCTTCTCCTCCCAGCATCAATCTTTTCCATAGGGTCTTTTCTTTTTTTTTTTCAATTTATTTTTTTACTTTTTTTACTTTACAATATTGTATTGGTTTTGCCATATATTGTCATGAATCCGCCATGGGTGTACCTGAGTTCCCAATTCTGAACCCCCCTCCCACCTCTCTCCCCATATCATCTCTCTGGGTCATCCCAGTATACCAGCTCCAAGCATCCTGTATCCTGTATCGAACCTAGACTGGCGATTCATTTCTTACATGATAGTATACATGTTTCAGTGCCATTCTCCCAAATCATCCCACCCTTCCCCTCTCCCACAGAGTCCAAAAGTCTGTTCTATACATCTGTGTCTCTTTTGCTGTCTCGCAAAAGATACAGGGTTATCATGATACTGCATTATCATTACCATCTTTCTAAATTCCATATATATGTGTTAGTATACTGTATTGGTGTTTTTCTTTCTGGCTTACTTCACTCTGTATAATCGGCTCCAGTTTCACCCACCTCATTAGAATGGATTCAAATATATTCTTTTCAATGGCTGAGTAATACTCCATTGTGTATATGTACCACAGCTTTCTTATCCATTCATCTGCTGATGGACATCTAGGTTGCTTCCATGTCCTAGCTATTATAAACAGTGCTGTGATGAACATTGGGGTACACGTGTCTCTTTCAATTCTGGTTTCCTTGGTGTGTATGCCCAGCAGTGGGATTGCTGGGTCATAAGGCAGTTCAATTTCCAGTTTTTAAGGTATCGCCACACTGTTCTCCAATCATTTCTTCACATCAGTTGGCCAAAGTATTGGAGTTTCAGCTTCAACATCAGTCTTTCCAATGAACACCCAGGACTAATCTCCTTTAGGATGCACTGGTTTGATCTCCTTGCAGTCCAAGGGAATCTCAAGAGTCTTCTCCAAAACCACAGTTCAAAAGCATCAATTCTTTGGTGTTCAGCGTTTTTAATAGTCTAACTCTCACATCCATACATGACTACTGGAAAAACAATAGCTTTGACTGTACAGACCTTTGTTGGCAACGTAATGTCTCTGCTTTTTAATATGCTGTTTAGGTTGGTCATAACTTTTCTTCTAAGGAGCAAGAGTCTTTTAATTTCATGGCTGAAGTCAGCATCTGTAGTGACTTTGGAGCCCCCCAAAACAGTCTATCACTGTTTCCACTGTTGCCCCATCTATTTGCCATGAAGTGATGGGAACAGATGCCACAACCTTAATTTTCTGAATGTTGAGTATTAAGCCAACTTTTTCACTCTTCTCTTTCACTTTCATTAAGAGGTTCTTTAGTTCTTCTTCATTTTCTGCCATAAGGATGGTGTCATCTTCATATCTGAAGTTATTGATATATCTCCTGGCAATCTTGATTCCAGCTTGTGCTTCCACCAGCCCAGCATTTCTGATGATGTATTCTGCATATAAGTTAAATAAGCAAGGTGACAATATACAGCCTTGACATACTCCTTTCCCAGTTTGGGAGCAGTCTGTTGTTCCATGTCCAGTTCTAACTGTTGCTTCTTGACCTGCATACAGACTTCTCAGGGGGAAGGTCAAGTGGTCTGGTATTTCCATCTCTTTAAGAATTTTCTACAGTTTGTTGTGATCCACATAGTCAATGCTTTGGCATAGTCAATAAAGCAAAAGTAAATGCTTTTCTGGAACTCTCTTGCTTTTTTAATGATCCAATGATGTTGGCAATTTGATCTCTGGTTCCTTTGCCTTTCCTAAATACAGCTTGAACATCTGGAAGCTCGTGATTCATGTATTGTTGAAGCCTTGCTTGGAGAATTTTGAGCATTACTTTACTAGCTTGTGAGATGAGTGCAGTTGTGTGGTAGTTTGAGCATTCTTTGGCATTGCCTTTCTTTGGTGTTGGAATGAAAACTGACCTTGTCCAATCTTGTGGACACTGCTGAATTTTTCAGATTTGCTGGCATATTGGTGCACCACATTGACAGTATCATCTTTTAGGATTTGAAATAGCTCAACTGGAATTCTGTCACCTCCACTAGCTTTGTTCATAGTGATGCTTCCTAAAGTCCACTTGACTTCACATTCCAGGATGTCTGGCTCTAGGTGAGTGATCACACTATTGTGGTTATCTGGGTCATGAAGATCTTTTTTGTATAGTTCTTCTGTGTATTCTTGCCATCTCTTCTTAATATCTTCTGCTTCTGTTAGGTCTATACCATTTCTGTCCTTTATCGAGCTCATCTTTGCATGAAATGTTCCCTTGGTATCTCTAATTTTCTTGAAGAGATCTCTAGTCTTTCCCATTCTATTGTTTTCCTCTATTTCTTTGCATTGATCACTGAGGAAGGCTTTCTTATCTCTCTTTGCTATTCTTTNCTATACCATTTCTGTCCTTTATCGAGCTCATCTTTGCATGAAATGTTCCCTTGGTATCTCTAATTTTCTTGAAGAGATCTCTAGTCTTTCCCATTCTATTGTTTTCCTCTATTTCTTTGCATTGATCGCTGAGGAAAGCTTTCTTATCTCTGTTTGCTAGTCTTTGGAACCCTGTATTCAAATGGGTATATCTTTCCTTTTCTCCTTTGCCTTTAGCTTCTCTTCTTTTCTCAGCTACTTGTAAGGCCTCCTCAGACAACCATTTTGCCTTTCTGGATTTCTTTTTTTGGGGATGGTCTTGATTAGTGCCTCCTGTACAATGTCACAAAGCCCCATCCACAGTTCTTCAGGTATGCTATCAGATCTAATCCTTTGAATCTACAGTGAGTTTTCAGTGTACAGAGCTTTTAAGTTGATAAGATTGATGTATCATATAACTATCTGCCTATACCAATCAATATTCTATAGAAGTACTTAGGACTCAATATTGTTGAGAATATTTAAAATTTTTCTTTTAATGCTAGCATATTGAAAGTAAGCTAGATAATCCTCTAATAAATATTTATTTGTAAAAAAAAATTAAAAAAAATAAAAATAAAACTATAGAGTAAATATGTAGAGTCACTCAGATGGGATAAACCTATTGACAGAGGTCAGTCACTACTTGTGATTAACTGAGGAAATGGTAATAACTCCACTTTTAGAAATTCACTTTATGCTACTTCATTTTTATGGAAGATTTGCATCACACCAGTTTTCACTAAGCAAAAAAAATCTAAAGAGGATTTTCAATTTTTCAAAAAAAGAAAAAGGCAAAAATTGAAATTAGCATTCAGCATTTGTTTTGCAGAGAGCTCTTATAGAGGCAGTGCACACCCTGAGCGGAGTGCTCCCTACCAGCTCTTTCCTGGGAACCACTCTCAGCATCACGCCATCGCAGCTTTGAACTGTGTCTGTGAGCATGTGTGCTTTATCTTGGTTTATTTTGTGTATCTGTTAACAAGACATTTCCTAGAACAAGGCATTCTTCACTTTATACCATTTTGGATTATGAAAGGTTTCACAAGAATACTACTTTCAGAGAGTGGAGAAAAAAACCTGCAACTCGATTGGCTCAGAATATGAAAATAAACATTTCTAGCTGGATTATGTACACTCCAAGAAAAATATCATTTTGAACTAAATGTACTCCAATGCCCACACCAGTTAAATATTATATGAGTATCATTCAAAGGTGCTAGTTCAGCAGGAAGCCTGGGCAGAGGAAATGACTTTCTTAGGTAAAACGATGAGCTCATTTAATCAGCTTCCAAACCCTTGACAGGGATTAATCTTCCATTAGGGAAGCAGGAAAGTCCTTCAAAGCAACCAGTGGGTGCTATCCGCCATTTAAAATGAGAAGTATTTTTATTGCAGCCATCAAACCCTTCTACATTAGCACTTTATTTGCAACTTAATCAAAACTAAAGTATATTATCATAACAATAAATGTCATTTATTGAGCACAAATTATATTTTAGATACAATGCTAAGCACCTTGCATGTTTAATCATGTGTGTGTGATCAGTCGCTTCAGTCATGTCCGACTCTTCCCAACCCCATGAACTGTATAGCCCACCAGGCTCCTCTGTTCATGGGATTCTCCAGGCAAGAATACTGGAGTGCCTTGCCAGGCCCTGCTCCAGGGGATCTTCCCCACACAGGGACTGAACCCATGTCTCCTGCATTGCAGGCAGGTTCTTTACCACTGAACCACCAGGAAAGCCTTGACTAATAATATTTTAAAATAAACTGTTATGTAACTATTAGTATACTAATCTTATTGACTTGCCAAGGTTTACAATGCTAACATGAGGCAATGCTGGAATCGGAACCCCCTCAATCCACTCCAGAGGACATACTCCTTATTAGGTAGCTATTTTTCTCACTTTCTTCTTTGTGATGCCAAGGCACAATGAAGACTACTTGAGAAGTGAAGTGAGAAAAAAATGGGTTTGTAAACTGATTTTATATTTTTTTAATTTCATGAACTGGGTTTCTTGGTACCATCAACTCAAATCTGTTATTAGAATATGCCTTACAGCTCTTCTAGTACCAAAGAGCTAAAACCTCTCATATCTATATTGTGCATGTTTTCATACACTGTCCAGTGATAGCACATCCTGTTTATATTACACAAGTTACTTAATTCCTATAAAATTATTTTCTCCTTTGTAAAATGCATTTTGCAGCTGTGCAAAATGTCTTGCTACTGTGATGATACATTGAAGTCATGGCTATGAAAGTATCAGTACTTAACATGGTGCCTGGCATATAGCTCTTACCAATGAAACAGTTTACTTACCACTTTCTAGAAACAATAGACAAGAAGATAATCTAAAATCTATCCATGCATAGATTGGGGATCTAATAACCAATCGTTTCTCAGCCTGGGATTAATGTTATATGTCCTCTAGCAATTAATATACAGATAATCACAAGGCATGTAGACAGAATGGAGGCATTGAAAAGGCACAGATTTTTGGCCTAGAGGTAAAAGAAACTCAATTTAGAAGGAAAGGAAAGCTATGGACATATTTATGTAATGCAAGTAACCCAGCATTCAAATCAGAGTTCTTGACGAAAGGCTTCTCTTCCTGGAACCTGAGGCTATCAAGTATAGTATGGGTCAGATGGGTGCTGATCAAGGGCACACAGTAAATAGAAGATTCCTAAAATCTCAATACTAATTTTCTAGAATAGTGCTTGGAGGAAGGGATCACAGCAGCGACATCTACAAAAATCTAATCATCAATGCTTGTGTTTCATTTGTACTTCATGATAAAAGGGTTACATGATTATCATTTAAGGTCCTCTGATCCGTATACCTCAACACATACAGACCCACACCCTCCCACAGGACAGAGAATAAATCCTCTATGTTTAGGGAAATGTTCTCAAATGTAACCCTAGGTGAGGTTAGGCCCCTGTATTATACTGCATAGCACCTGAAACCTTACTTCTGAGCCCCAGTTCATTTACTCAAGAATTACTGAGTTACCATCCTATCCACTTTTTAACTCATTCTTTTGATCGAGATTTATTGAATACATACTCATGCCTGGTGCCACACCACACGAGTCACCCTGCTTAGACTCAATGGTGAAAACATGTATACCCTTTAACCTTAATGAAGCTTATAGATCTAAAGGAACATTTAGCACCTGAGTCCCCTAAGGCCAATGAACACATATGTATAAATTACACTCAATCTCATTGTTGATAAGTGGCAAATTATCTTTATAAGATGATAGAATTTAACTAAATGATCCCTTAGGACGGGCCAAGCTCTACTATTCTAGAATAATGAAGAGAACAGTGGTAAGAACAGGTTTGCCAGTTTGATGGTAAAACTAACACATTGTTTACTAAATGCTAGGATCCTTTCTAATTACTTCACATGAATTACCTCCTACAATACTTAGACAAGCATATATGGATCAGATATAGCCTTCTTCATACTTTACATATGAGAAAAGTAAGTCCTAGACTGGTCAATGTGGACAAAATTTGGGAACAAAATTGCCAAACTCAGGTTCAAATCCAGGAAGTCTGATTCCAAAACCACCGTATGATACTATATCCTTTCTACAGAAACATTTGCTAGTGATAGATAAAAAAATATTGTGGATAACAGCAGCACTGGAGTAAAGATGCATTCATTGTAAATAAAATTTTTAAAGAGAGGAAAATGTCTGATAAATACAATTCTTCTATCCATCACACTCAATGCAGTTAAAGAACACAGGCAACTTTTACAGCCTCGCTTGGCATTTAACTTACCTCTCCATTACTTTGGCAAAAGCATCACCATGACAACCAGTCTCTTCCAATTGTGTCTATAGTTAAGCTTCCATTTAAACTACTGACTTTGAGAGTACTTTCTAACCCTGGTTTAAGTGTAAGTTAGGAGGACACTATTGTAAATAGTAAAAAAAAAAAAAAAAAAACAGCCAAAGAGCTTCAAGCAGAACACCTGAACAAAAATCTTTCACAGAGAAACAATGGTAATAGTAGTAATAGTCACAACAGACGCTGCTGCTGCTGCTGCTGCTGCTGAGTCGGTTCAGTCGTGTCCGACTCTGTGCGACCCCACAGACGGCAGCCCACCAGGCTCCCCTGCCCCTGGGATTCTCCAGGCAAGAACACTGGAGTGGGTTGCCATTTCCTTCTCCAATGCATGAAAGTGAAAAGTGAAAGTAAAGTAGCTCAGTCATGTCTGACTCTTAGCGACCCCATGGACCGCAGCCCACCAGGCTCCTCCGTCCATGGGGTTTTCCAGGCAAGAGTACTGGAGCGGGCTGCCATTGCCTGCTCCACAACAGACGCTATGACTTATGAAATTTATANCTTTACCACTGAACCACCAGGAAAGCCTTGACTAATAATATTTTAAAATAAACTGTTATGTAACTATTAGTATACTAATCTTATTGACTTGCCAAGGTTTACAATGCTAACATGAGGCAATGCTGGAATCGGAACCCCCTCAATCCACTCCAGAGGACATACTCCTTATTAGGTAGCTATTTTTCTCACTTTCTTCTTTGTGATGCCAAGGCACAATGAAGACTACTTGAGAAGTGAAGTGAGAAAAAAATGGGTTTGTAAACTGATTTTATCATTTTTTAATTTCATGAACTGGGTTTCTTGGTACCATCAACTCAAATCTGTTATTAGAATATGCCTTACAGCTCTTCTAGTACCAAAGAGCTAAAACCTCTCATATCTATATTGTGCATGTTTTCATACACTGTCCAGTGATAGCACATCCTGTTTATATTACACAAGTTACTTAATTCCTATAAAATTATTTTCTCCTTTGTAAAATGCATTTTGCAGCTGTGCAAAATGTCTTGCTACTGTGATGATACATTGAAGTCATGGCTATGAAAGTATCAGTACTTAACATGGTGCCTGGCATATAGCTCTTACCAATGAAACAGTTTACTTACCACTTTCTAGAAACAATAGACAAGAAGATAATCTAAAATCTATCCATGCATAGATTGGGGATCTAATAACCAATCGTTTCTCAGCCTGGGATTAATGTTATATGTCCTCTAGCAATTAATATACAGATAATCACAAGGCATGTAGACAGAATGGAGGCATTGAAAAGGCACAGATTTTTGGCCTAGAGGTAAAAGAAACTCAATTTAGAAGGAAAGGAAAGCTATGGACATATTTATGTAATGCAAGTAACCCAGCATTCAAATCAGAGTTCTTGACGAAAGGCTTCTCTTCCTGGAACCTGAGGCTATCAAGTATAGTATGGGTCAGATGGGTGCTGATCAAGGGCACACAGTAAATAGAAGATTCCTAAAATCTCAATACTAATTTTCTAGAATAGTGCTTGGAGGAAGGGATCACAGCAGCGACATCTACAAAAATCTAATCATCAATGCTTGTGTTTCATTTGTACTTCATGATAAAAGGGTTACATGATTATCATTTAAGGTCCTCTGATCCGTATACCTCAACACATACAGACCCACACCCTCCCACAGGACAGAGAATAAATCCTCTATGTTTAGGGAAATGTTCTCAAATGTAACCCTAGGTGAGGTTAGGCCCCTGTATTATACTGCATAGCACCTGAAACCTTACTTCTGAGCCCCAGTTCATTTACTCAAGAATTACTGAGTTACCATCCTATCCACTTTTTAACTCATTCTTTTGATCGAGATTTATTGAATACATACTCATGCCTGGTGCCACACCACACGAGTCACCCTGCTTAGACTCAATGGTGAAAACATGTATACCCTTTAACCTTAATGAAGCTTATAGATCTAAAGGAACATTTAGCACCTGAGTCCCCTAAGGCCAATGAACACATATGTATAAATTACACTCAATCTCATTGTTGATAAGTGGCAAATTATCTTTATAAGATGATAGAATTTAACTAAATGATCCCTTAGGACGGGCCAAGCTCTACTATTCTAGAATAATGAAGAGAACAGTGGTAAGAACAGGTTTGCCAGTTTGATGGTAAAACTAACACATTGTTTACTAAATGCTAGGATCCTTTCTAATTACTTCACATGAATTACCTCCTACAATACTTAGACAAGCATATATGGATCAGATATAGCCTTCTTCATACTTTACATATGAGAAAAGTAAGTCCTAGACTGGTCAATGTGGACAAAATTTGGGAACAAAATTGCCAAACTCAGGTTCAAATCCAGGAAGTCTGATTCCAAAACCACCGTATGATACTATATCCTTTCTACAGAAACATTTGCTAGTGATAGATAAAAAAATATTGTGGATAACAGCAGCACTGGAGTAAAGATGCATTCATTGTAAATAAAATTTTTAAAGAGAGGAAAATGTCTGATAAATACAATTCTTCTATCCATCACACTCAATGCAGTTAAAGAACACAGGCAACTTTTACAGCCTCGCTTGGCATTTAACTTACCTCTCCATTACTTTGGCAAAAGCATCACCATGACAACCAGTCTCTTCCAATTGTGTCTATAGTTAAGCTTCCATTTAAACTACTGACTTTGAGAGTACTTTCTAACCCTGGTTTAAGTGTAAGTTAGGAGGACACTATTGTAAATAGTAAAAAAAAAAAAAAAAAAACAGCCAAAGAGCTTCAAGCAGAACACCTGAACAAAAATCTTTCACAGAGAAACAATGGTAATAGAGGTAATAGTCACAACAGACGCTGCTGCTGCTGCTGCTGCTGCTGAGTCGGTTCAGTCGTGTCCGACTCTGTGCGACCCCACAGACGGCAGCCCACCAGGCTCCCCTGCCCCTGGGATTCTCCAGGCAAGAACACTGGAGTGGGTTGCCATTTCCTTCTCCAATGCATGAAAGTGAAAAGTGAAAGTAAAGTAGCTCAGTCATGTCTGACTCTTAGCGACCCCATGGACCGCAGCCCACCAGGCTCCTCCGTCCATGGGGTTTTCCAGGCAAGAGTACTGGAGCGGGCTGCCATTGCCTGCTCCACAACAGACGCTATGACTTATGAAATTTATATGATACAGCAGGACAACTGGGAAGATCCCTCTACCTGTTTCCTCTCCAAATGGCCCTGTGAGACAAATACTGCAGACAAGGAAACTGAGCCACTATAGGTTAAGCAATCTTCCCAAGATTAAACAGTTAGTAGTCAACATAGCACATCTACCCACATTTATCAGACTCTACAGACCATTTTATATATATCTATATAAAATGGCCTTTGCAGTGTGCTTTTATAGACCCCAGCATAGACCTTAGGACTTGTTATTTCTTGCAAACAACTTCCATGCAAAGTGATTTAGAATTGACTTTTCTAGAAGCAAAGCCTGAGACTGGGATTCTAGTGAAAGTATTTACTAAGATTATACTCCTAGGAAAAGGTATGAATGGGATATTCCAAATTCATTCTCTCCCTCTCTCCCCCTCCCTCACTTTCCTCCCCACACACAGACATACATACACACAAAGCTTGGTCTCCAAACTATATTTTTAGGAAAGAGAAGTCTGCATCATTTAAGATCTTATATCCACCTCTGGTTTCATGAAATCTGGTCAACAGGACAGGAATATATAACAAATACGTTGATACCAATACTTAAGGGTTAATTTTCAGTAAAGATGACCAAACATCTGAAAAAAGTTATTCTTCACATTTAGCCTAAAATATCTATAATACATAGCAGATTTAGCTACTGGGATAATAGATATACAAACTGTGAATAGTTTTAATATGCTTTGTATTACTTAACCACTAGAATAGCCCCACAAAGTAGACATTATTTTCCTAGTTTCACAAGTGAGTAAAGAGCCCAAAGGGCCAAATAATATGCCTCAGGTCACAGAGCTGAGCAGCAAAGTCACATTTCAAGTGCTTTTTGCCACACCAAGCATCCTCTCATGCCAACTGCCTCAACAGATCCACTATTTCCAGGGGAACTGCAGTGGGAGTGTGCGAGTGTATGTTCCTTTTATGATTCTACCCATCCTTCCTCCTACATTGAAACAGGGTCAAAGGGGCCAGCTCTGGCCACAGCAGGCTCCTTTAAGGAGTAGCACCGGGGTGCCCTGGAAACCATTCATCTTCCCTCCCACACCGGGAGACCATCGAGAGCCTGCCACTCTCACTGCCAGGCTATTTAGATAAATATCTCACAGATAATCTCTTTTCTCTCTCTCTTTCCTACTTGCAACCCCCATCTTTTTCCCTCTTCAATTTCCAAAGAATTAATCTTAGATTAGGGCAAGAATTTTTAGACTAGAAAGAATTTCCAGGGACTCATTTAAAGTCTAAACAACTCTCAGAAATTCAATTTCATTACCACACATGGAGCATCTGCTATGGGCCAAGTAACAGAGTAAGATTTGAAGATGAAAAGGACGAGACTGTAATGTTGAGAGACGTGAAGGACTTATTAAAAAAAAAAAAACAACACCTTTGTAAACAAGAACACAATTATTTTTCAAATATCTAGGAGCTATCATGGACTTACTATGTTCTTGTCACTGTGCTCTGCTTTAAAAATGTTTTATCTGATCCATTTAACAAGGTGAGTTTTATTCTCACTATTTTACTAATGAAATATTGAAACTCAAGGCAACGTGGCTAAACAAGAGTTTCATGAGCTAAACATGCATTTTTCTGACTCCTTTCAATAACTTTTTTATCTGTTCTACAGCTCAGTGAACTATAATGAAATATTGAACAGAAGATTATAGTAAAACACAGTAAAATGCCACACAAGACAAAGATGTATAAAATATCACATCCGAATGTGGAATTACGAATTCTATTTTGTACTGTGCTCTTCGTAATATGATTGTCAGGGGTTGGTATCTTCAGGCAAGATTTCAATACAGGTCACAGGTCACACTTTCATCTGTTTCTAGTTGGCTACAGCTGTGTACTCTGGGGAAGTGGGAAACAGGTGGCTGGAGTCAAACAAGAGATTATTGGAGAGGCAGAGGCAGAAATTGCCAAGAATCAGTCAGACAAACGTGGAAGGTCACTATCCTAGTAAATGACGAGAAAGGGAAATGAGAATAAGAAAGCAGGCTGGCAATTCAGCACATTAGAGAGTGATACTGCGGACAACTCGACTCTTGAGTTCATACTATTCCAGTTCACTCCATCGATCTCCATTTGCTCCCTATAAGGTATATTTTAGATATTTACCATTACAGCTTCAGTTCCATCATCTTTACTGTGTGTACCACTTTACTTTGTGTATATGTGTGTGAGCAATCATCTATAAATCACAGTGTCTAGCATTAGATAAGCATTCAAAGCTTATTATCTATACTTCATGGAATAAAGTGGCAAATATCTCTTGTCTATATTAGGTTTGAGTCCTACCTGCCTCGCCACCGTCTGTTGAAGGGCCTGGCTTCGGTGTCCTGTAGGTGTCAGGAGACCTGGAGAATGAGGAAGGGGCACACATATAGCATATTGTACATAAATTTCTCACTTAACCCCAACAAACATGCATGGAGACAAATTAGGCAGTCACCTGCAAAATGGGATCACTTGCCTTGCTTTCTTCCTTTTCATAATGCTGCTTTCCTGTGCACCTCCTAAGGCATGTGCACCTCCTAAGGACAGGAGAGACCTGGTTTTTGGCAAGGCCTTTGGAAACTGAAAGCTGTCATAGAGCTCTAAACCAGGCTGTGGGGTCAGTTGCAGATGACGTTGATGTATTCGGCAATTAGCTCATCCTAAGTGACTTAGCAGCAGCAGCAGCAGCAGCATATAACGTGTAAAAGAGGAATATTTCTGTTTGTCTTAAAAACTTCTTAGGACGCTAAAGGTGCCTCTGTCTCACCTCTGTCCAAGTAGCAGTAAATTTCAGCAGGATTAATGGCTGAGCTTGCTTGAGTTGGTATCCTGGTAGGGCTATTTAAAGGTGTATGTTAACAACTTTCACCTGATGGCCTCCTCCCAGACAAGCTCTCCCAGTGAAGAGCCTCCAAGGTGATGACGAAGCTTTGAAGGTCTCCTTAAAGGTACTACATTGCCTAAGGGTAGACTTCTCAAAGAGGCCCAGGCTCCCTGGGTAGTGGTGGAAAATGTCTTAAAAACTTCTTAGGACGCTAAAGGTGCCTCTGTCTCACCTCTGTCCAAGTAGCAGTAAATTTCAGCAGGATTAATGGCTGAGCTTGCTTGAGTTGGTATCCTGGTAGGGCTATTTAAAGGTGTATGTTAACAACTTTCACCTGATGGCCTCCTCCCAGACAAGCTCTCCCAGTGAAGAGCCTCCAAGGTGATGACGAAGCTTTGAAGGTCTCCTTAAAGGTACTACATTGCCTAAGGGTAGAATTCTCAAAGAGGCCCAGGCTCCCTGGGTAGTGGTGGAAATATGTAATGAAAGAATAAATAAATAAATAAGATTTTAAAGGTTTTATATATAGAAAAAGCTAATGTTTTAATTACTAATTAGAGGTAAAACAGATATTTTCACTATGACAACAAGTGTTATCAGTATTGGAATTTTGGCTCAGACTATGAGTACACAGGTTAAAATGTTAAAAGTCTGTTCCTTTGGCTGGTGTTGTGTCAACTCACTGCGGATACTCTGGTTATCTCCTGCTGAATCAGCTCTGACAGGCAGTGATAAATGTGTTTGATTAATAAAACATTAGGAATCAAATTAAATATTACTGAATACATGGCTTGTCTTTGGTAGACAAGATCTTTCAATATATGCAGGCTTTTCATGGCTGGGAAATAGTAACAGTTAATAATAAAAGTTTTACTGGTCACCTATCCTGTCATAGGCACTGTTCTAAGTACTTCATTAAGTATTAACTTATAAATCCTCATAATAAATCTATACAATAGGTACAGTTTTTATTTCCATTTTACAAATAAGAAAAATTTTAGTACTTTGCCCGATAATTTGCAGAATGAGGCTCAAGATCCTGTCCTCTTATCCTCTAGATTTTAAAATATAATAATAATAACAATAGTGATAATATCTTCAGTCAGTCAGTTCAGGTGCTCAGTCGTGTCCAACTCTTCATGACCCCATGGACTGCAACACACCAGGCTTCCCTGTCCATCACCAACTCCCAGAGCTTGCTCAAACTCGTGTCCATCAACTCAGTGATGCCATCCAACCATCTCATCCTCTGTTGTCCCCTTCTCCTCCTGCCTTCAATCTTTCCCAGCATCAGGGTCTTTTCTAAAGAATCAGTTCTTTGCATCAGCTGGCCAAGGTATTGGAGTTTTCTTATCCTTATCCATCACAGGCTGGAAAGAATGAAAACCACAATCACAGAAATCTAATCAAACTGATCCCTGGACCACGAAACTATGAACCATGCCACGTGGGGCCACCCAAGACAGATGGGTCATGGTGGAGAGTTTTGACAAACTGCGGTTCACTGGAGAAGGGAATGGCAAACCACTTCAGTATTCATGCCTTGAGAACCTCATGAACAATATGATAATATCTTCAGTACTGAATAACGGGGCTTCCCTGGTGGCTCAGATGCTACAGAATCTGACTGCAATGCTGGAGAACCAGGTTTGATCCCTTGGTGGGGAAGATCCCCTGGAGAAGGGAATGGCAACCCACTCCACTATTCTTGCCTGGAGAATTCCACGGACAGAGGAGCCTGGTGGGCTACAGTCCATGGGGTCACAAAAGAATCAGCCATGACTGAGACTAATACTTTCTTTCACTTTCTTAAACAGTGGTCCTAATTCCTGGAACCTGTAAAGGTTTTAAGATGAGGAGATTATCCTTGATTTTCTGAAAGATCCTAGATCCAATCACAAGTGACCTTTTCAGAGAGGAAGAGAGGGATTATACACAAAAGAGAAGACAAGGAGCAGATGGAGGCAGAGACTGTAGTGATTGGGCCACAAACAAAGAAATGCCATCAGCCACCAGAAATTGGAAGCAAGTGATGGATTCTTTCTCTAGAGCCTCTGGATGGCATGTGACCCTGCCAACACCTGACACACCTTGACTTAACCCCAATGAAACTGATGTTGAACTTCTAGCCTCCAGAATGGGGAAGAAGTAAGTTTCAATTGTTTTAAGCCACCAAGTTTGTGGCAATTTGCTGTAGCAGCCGCAAGAAACCAATAGAGATTGTGAGAGCTAATTAACTCAGAACTTATCAAACACTTCATTTTATTTAAAGTTTAAGGGAAATATTTTGGCTAGAGTCCCTACATAGCAACTTCTGGGAGTAGAAACCAGATTTGTTGACTCCTAGCCCAATATTTTCAGCTCAGATGGAGCATCTCCTATCTTCCAACTAGAATCTCCTCCTGATTAATCCATCAAAGCCTCCTGCTCCAAGGAGCTCTTTCTGCATTACAGTAATTGTAGTCTTGGAGAGAAGCACTTCTTTCTTGCTATATCTCATTTGAGACCCTTACATAGAATATCTGGTTTCGATACCTTTCTGGCTTTTGAAATAAAATGGATTTTTAAAGGGTAAGAGTGCAATTCTTCCATGTTGACAAATGTCCACAATTACTACCTTCCATGATTTTTGTATTAAAAGGTGTAATATATGTAAAATGGCAATCTTAAGTATGGTCCATTTGATTTTTAAAATTTTATTTACTTCCTTATCAAATTATTAGCATTCTTTGGAGAGGTTAAATAGCTAAATTTTCCTAAAGGACATTATTTTATCATTTAGATTACTCTTTGCATTTAAATGCATCAGACATCCCTGGAAAGGCAGAATGTTGTACAAGAACAGAGGGTTTCAAGTGGAAATTTTTTCTTTCATAGAATATGTTGCTTAAAGGATAATATTAGACAAGATCTGTACTCTTTGATCCTTGGTTTCCTCATCTTTAGGTTATAGATAATTGTCTTTGGTCTCCAACAAAGCTGTGTGTGTGTGTGTGTATGTGTATGTGAAAATTGATAATGGATCTTGCATACTTTATTTTTTTAATGTGAAGAATTCTATATATGAATGAAGGATTATTACTGAGCTGATTTTCATGCTTCATGGCCTCATTTGATGCCTTTTTGGTGAAACTTCCACAATCCTTCAAGATAGGTTAAGCTTCTTTCTGTTCTATGTTTCACAATGTTTATCTCATGTCCCTGTAATAGTACTTGCATTGGCTGGGCCATGGGTTTCTTTTTCACTTCAGGCTATTCTGCTACTTCCCTGACCTGCATGGGTCATTTAAGCCAGCCAGGACCATCCATTTCCTAACAATGCAACCAGAATAGGAATGCATGCCAACACATTGTCAGTGTTGACATCCAGAGAGATCTATGAAAGTCAAACTCTAACATCATCTCCCCAACCACCTGCTCTGGTGAATAGCATTTAGAGTGGATTTCTGACTCAATTAATTTCCTTAAATATCTCTTTACCTGATTTACTAGGTACCACTTCTCCATTTTGATCTAGTTCCTTGTCTTAACTATGGTTTAAATTTTAGCCTTAACCTAATAAGGCAATGTCAAAGAATGCTCAAACTACTGCACAATTGCACTCATCTCACACGCTAGTAAAGTAATGCTCAAAATTCTCCAAGCCAGGCTTCAGCAATATGTGAACCGTGAACTCCTTGATGTTCAAGCTGGTTTTAGAACAGGCAGAGGAACCAGAGATCAAATTGCCAACATCCGCTGGATCATGGAAAAAGCAAGAGAGTTCCAGAAAAACATCTACTTCTGCTTTATTGACTATGCCAAAGCCTTTGACTGTGTGGATCACAATAAACTGTGGAAAATTCT
>SJYX01021976.1:114107-161206 GCA_006410675.1 Oreotragus oreotragus
TGAGACGATCAAGTAATCAAGGGGATATTCAGACAGACAGAAAGGAAGACAGAGCTCCAGCCCACCACCCCCCTCCACAGAATACCCTATTACTACTTCTCAGGAAGCATCTCAGACAAGGTTTCTAAGGACAAACCCTTTGAAGCAGAAACTAGAGAGATCATGAGTTGTAATCAGTAAAAAAAAATGAGTGAGATGTCAAAGCTGATTACTGGAAATTGGAATGTATGATGAACACAGGGCCAGAAGGAACATGAAAAATCAGAGAGCTGGGTGGTGAACTGAGTTTAGGTATGTTCAGTGCATGTCAGGGTCTGTTTTAGGGTCCATAAGTGGCAGGGTTTAGAGCCTCATTCTTCACTACTATGATCAGATGTACTTAATAGTTCCTCTGATGGGTAGATGCCTGGTTTGTCTGCATGGAGGTGAGTTTATATTTTTGTTTCATAACCTATAATGTACTTAGCATCATTAAGCCTAATTGAGAGAGTGGCAACACATCGGGGAAGTATGTTTCAAAAGAAATACTTTGCCTTCTTCATAAAGAAAATTTGGAAAGAAAAATGAAACTGGAGCCTATTATACAGAGTGAAGTAAGCCAGAAAGAAAAACACCAATATAGTATACTAACACATATATAGGGAATTTAGAAAGATGGTAATGATAACCCTCTATGGGAGACAGCAAAAGAGACACAGATGTCTAGAACGGGCTTTTAGACTCTGTGGGAGAGGGAGAGGGTGGGATGATTTAGGAGAATGGCATTGAAACATGTACACTATCAGGTAAGAAACGAATCGCCATNGGTGGGGAGGAGATGCCATCTGCAAATCCAGACTGCAGGAAAATATAGAATAAACACTTAGTTTTTTCCACAACTACATGCCAAGAAAAAATACAGATGAAGGAGTTCTCTATAGCTTAATCCAGAGTAAGTGATGCGTCAACCTAACAGCAACGTGTGGACTTTATTTAGATCTTTATTCAAAGAAACATAATTTTCAAAATACCTTCATGAGACAACCAAGGAATATGAACATTGACTGCATATTAGATGATAGTAAGATGTCACTGTTAATTTTGCTGTGTTATAATGGTATTTATTAACGTTTTAAGAGAGTCTTCATTATTTAGAAATATATACTATGTTTAAAGATGATATATATAATCTAGGATCTGATTCAGTAAGATGACACACAGAAACAATGGTCCATGAGTTTCTTACTGTAGAAGCTGGGCAATGGGTACAGGGGTGTGATTACATTTAGTCTCTAGATTTTTGTATGTTTAAAATTTTTTGTAAGTTTTTTAAGTACCATATGTTAACAGTTGAAAGCAAAAGGGAAACCAGGAAATGGACTTGTGAGCTAAAAATAGATGTCACGTACAAGAGAGATCAGAGTTGGTGAAAGTTATAATAAAATGTAAAGAATTGATTTTCAAATTCAATAAATGCAAAAAATTAACAATAAGATAATAGTTGATAAACAGCCTCTTGATAAGAGTGAAAAAGCTGGCTTGAAACTCAACATTCAAAACACTAAGACCATGGCATCTGGTCCTATCACTTCATGGCAAACAGAAAGGGAAAAAGTGGAAACCGTGACAGATTTTATTTTCTTGGGCTCCAAAATCACTGCGGACAGTGACTACAGCCATGAAATTGCCTGTTCCTTGGAAGGAAAGCTACAACAAGCCTAGACAGAGTATTAAAAAGCTGAGACATCACTTCGCCAACAAAGGTCCGCATTGTGAAAGCTATGGTTTTTCCAGTAGTCATGCATGGATGTGAGAGGTGGACCATAAAGATGGCTAAGCACTGAAGAATTGATGCTTTTGAATTGTGGTGCTGGAGAAGACTCTTGAGAATCCGCTGGACGGTAAGAAGATCAAACCAGCTGATCCTAAAAGAAATCAACCCTGAACATTCATTGGAAGGACTGTTGCTGAAACTGAAACTCCAATACTTTGGCCACCTGATGTGAAGAGCTGACTCACTGGAAAAGACCCTGATGCTGGCAAAGACTGAAGGCAAAAGGAGAAGAGGCAAAGGAGGGAGAGATGGTTAGACAGCATCACCGGTTCAATGGACATGAATTTGAGCAAACTGGGAGTTAGTGGAGGACAGAGGAGCCTGGCATGTTGCAGTTCATGAGGTCGCAAAGACTTGGACACCACTTAGCAACTGAGCAACAACAGCAAAACAATTGGTAAGTCCTATTTGATCAATTAATTAAGGCCATGAGGTGCCTGGTGCAGGAAGAGATAAGCAACACATGGGAGAGAGAAGAGGACACACGTGCCCAACTAGAGAAGAGGCAGAAAGGGAAGACCTCAGCCAAAAGTCAGAACAGTCCAGATCTGAAACCAGCGACAGAACAGTGGGATGAAGATAATGGGATAAATTCTAGAGACCATTCACAAGAACAACCAACAGTACTTAATACTGAAACAAGGAAGAGAGAGGAGCCAAAGCTGATTCAATTTGATTCAACAAGTATTTACCAAGCATCGGTGGTAAATACTTGTTGAGACCTTTCGAGACCTTTCATGGTCTCAAAGACCTGACAGTTTTCTCGAAGAGTTAATAAACGATAACATACACAAAGATTTTGTAACAGAAATTAGCGTGAAAGTAAAAGAACAGAGATGAAGGAGCAACTGAACAAATGGAGATACTAAGCAAAGTGGGGAAAATACTGACAGAACAGTGGTTTAGAAAGGACTTTATTTTGTGAGGCACTTATGGAACATTTTGTTGAATAGGTTTGATGGGAGATTAGACCAGTTCATAATATCAGCATATAGGTAACGAATTCCAAAATAAATAGATGAGTTAAGTTTGTTGGAAAACACCGTCATCTTTAACACTTTGGTCCTATGAGTACAGTATTGGCTATTATCAGAATCTTCATCAAGTTTAATTATTTATTTATTTAAATCTTTTCTGAATGCTAAGTAAAGAATATTCTGATTTAATGTTACTATAAAAAAGTCCTGAAATTATATAAACCTAATGTCAAATTCCCTGATGCACCATTTAAATGCATCATTTAAGATAGATTAAAATAATTTATTTACAAATACTTGCCTCACTACACTTATCAGTACAGATACAAAATAGCATAGTGATAACAGGTAACTTCCTGAAAAAAAAAATGTTATTTCAAAGATGGAAATGTCCTATGTCTTTGTTTTAAAGATTATATAATGAAAAAGGGCAGATGCAACTCTCCTAAGATAACCGAATGGAAGTAACTTTTCCAAATTAAAAAAGTCATATTTCTCTTTAGAAATTTTCATAGTCAGTTTCTGAATGCCCTGTTTTAGAATTTATAGTTTTCTATAAATTTAGAATTTATAGTCCTCTTGGAACCTGGGGGAAATTGAGAAACTGTCTCTAAAGTTCCTTTATCAGTTCATTTATCCAAACATGTGCAATAGCCCAATGACACAGGAGCGTTTATAACATTTGCCGTGTATGTTTACACCAAAAAACATTGTTTTCAACATCATTTGGCATCAGGAACTTAACAAGCAAAAAGTGCCACATGGCATTAAGTTTGCAGGGTAGAAACAGGGACAACACAATCTCATTTTAATGACCATTTACAGTCAATTTCATGGGTTAAGAAATCCAGTAATACTATACATAAAGTTAAAGGTGGCTATGAGATAGCATTGACTATTTGCATATTAACTTCTTAAATTTATTAGAAAGCATAAGAAAAATCCTTACTAGGGGTCATTTTCATCTTATCCACATCCTATACATCTTTATAGTAAGAAACAAAGTCAATACTCTAAAAAATCGCCTCACCAACTTGAAAAATGAAGTAAAGTTGACTAATGGTGTGGATGGAAAGGTTTATTTAACTACCGCCTCACTGAGACACGGAATGGAAGACTGCCTCAAGATCCCCATCCCATAGAAAGCACATTTTTATTTTTATCTAAGCAGTGTGTACGATAGAGTCCATGACTAAACACAATCCAATTTGATTTGTGTTGCCGTGGTTCTCCAAAGAACAAATCTGTAAAATTACAACATGTGAAAGCTTAACACAGTGATATAAAATGCCAGTGGCACGGCTCATATCTTAAACTGACAGACTGATGGTGATTATTGCAAGGACAATGCCCTGCATATGTCAAACGATTTGCAAATAATTTATGTCACCTTCCCCTCCATTATTGTTTTTGCAGAGGACATAAACTGTGTCACCAATATTAAACTGTCTGCAAAAAGAGCCGAGCTCAGCTCTCTCCACTCTGAGAACGCAGAGCCATCTGCACCCAGACAAACATGCATATGGCCATCATTTGTCCAACATCTTACACAGTGTGAAGGTTTTTTACTTGAAATGCCAACCTGGGTGGCAGATGATGTATGTGTTTCCTCAGTCCTGTGATTACCGGGCCCGCGCCTCTGTGCCGCGCTCTCACCTCATCAGTTCCACAAGCTGCGCTCCAAGGTGGGTGAGGCATTTGCCGCAATATGGCTTCTGACACGCGCGCGGCGGAGGCGCTCGGCTGTGAATATCCGACTCCGGCTTTTGTTCTAATCAGGGTCAAAGTCTGACCCGCAGAAATTAGTGCGGGTAGGGATTTAGGACTCAAAAACGGCAATCTGAAAACTGGAATGAATGTATTTTGATAAAGGGGAAAGTAAAGGGCACTTTGCCATCCGCTGGTTAACTGCTGTGCCAAACGCCTGGGAAACGGCCTGTGTTTTGTTCCTTTGGAGGAGAACGCGGTGTAAGGCATACTTGAAACCACTGGTGGTACCGAATCAGCTCCACCTACAACCAGAAGGTGCTGTATTTGTCATTACTATAGACAGGAGAGGGAAGTATCATCCCTGCAAAATCACACACACACACACACATACACACACACGCTCACGATAAGAATGGGATCATAAAACATAATTTCTGAACTATTAAGATATCTTTTCTTTTAAGAGCTCTCCAGAATCCAGACACTCGATTCAAGGTAGAATACAGCATTTTCCTCTGCTTTTATCAGGGAGGAAGAGGGAGCCATAGAGGAGAACTGAGAAGTTTAAAGATTGTCCCAGAGGGATCTGTTTAGACATCAAATAGCTATTAGAAAACCACACATTTTGATGAGTTAACTGTAAGTTCATCAGAAACACATGGGCTTATTTTCCTATAAAATTCACATGGTCATAAACTATCTCCCCAAGCTCCCTCTTTCAGTGAAGGGTGGGCAGCCGGGAGTGGGAGGGGCACTGAAAGAAGACATGATATTTAGTTCTCCTCCTTTACCGTCTATCAGGCTTGAACATAAACAAAAAACCTGTGAACATGGACTTTGCAAATTCAACCAAAATACCTTTTAATTTTAAAAAACAATCTCTCAAAATTAATTTACAATTCAAAAATAAGTCTATGTACTTGCCAAAATAAAACATGCCCCTGAAGACCAGCTATGCTTATGGGAGTTCATGAAAGAGAAGGCATCAAGGCCATCTTCACAGTGACACAAATGATATGATTTCCAGAAACTGAACACTGTCTACTGAAAATAGCAGGCAGTTAACAGAATTTCCATCAATATTTGCCACTTCTGATTACCTATAATTCTTTCAATTAATGACAAAATGGAAGAAAATGGAAACATACATATGTTAATGATAAACAAGCATGATGGAGTTTGTGAATTTACATTTGGGGAGTTTTTAAGATGTGGCCAGCAGTTCCTTAGTTTATTCTGACAAGTTTAATTTGCATGTTTTAAAATGAGCATTGTCAAGGTTGGCAGAGCTAAATTATACCCAATTTACCCCTTCCCCAGCCCCAGGCTATTTGTTCTCCTATACCCTAAAAATACCAAGGAAATAAGTATTAAATTTTTCTCTACATACAGAAGATTCTTCAAGAGATCCATTACATTTGAATTGTAAAAACTAATGTCTTTGTAAACTGCCTACTGGACACTTTCATCTGGATGTTCAGGGTAGCAGCCCTAAACTGACCTCCAAACTGTCAACAACTCGTGAGACTGCTTTTCTAGAAACTATAACTTTTCTGCTACTGAGACGACAAAGCTTTGATGCTTTTTTTTTTCCCCTCCACATCTGATTAGCTATCAGCCCTGTTAGCTTTTCCTTCTACATTTTTCTCAGATCTGCCCTCTATTTCCTTTTACTTGGCGACCTTCCTAATCCAGGTCTCATTACCTCACTTTAAATTAATGAAACAGCCTTTCATTTTTGTCTCCTAGCTGCAGGAAGCATCTGACACCTCACTTCCTGATCAAACTTGCTCAACAGCCAATTTAATCATATTTTATTCTTCCCTCCAATAAAAATAACACTTTAGATTTGTGGAGTGCTTCATAATCCACAAAGCATTTTCACATTAATTAATTTGTTTGATCTTCATACCAAGGCTGGAGGTTGGCAGAAAAGGTATTCACATTTCCATTTTGTAAACCAGGAAACTAAAGCTTGAAGAGGGAGTGACTTGCCTGAAACCATGTGCATAGCTACTACCCAGGGCCAAGAATCTAAATCAAGTCTTTTGATTCAAAGCCTGGAGCAATTTCTACTACATTCCTTGGTGGCTCAGAGGTTAACGCATCTGCCTCTGATACGGGAGACCTGGGTTCAATCCCTGGGTCAGGAAGATCCCCTGGAGAAGGTGATGGCATCCCACTCCAGTATTCTTGCCTGGAGAATCCCATGGACTGAGAAGCCTGGTGGGCTACAGTCCATGGGGTCGCAAAAAGTCGGACATGACTGAGCGACTTAACCAACCAGGATCAGTGCAGGTTGCCTCAATGTTGAAATTTCTGAAGTGCACTCAAGACCTTTTATAATCTAGTCTAAATTTACATTTACTACTTCATCTTTCATGACTATCCCATAGAAATTTTCTGATCCAACTACGTTTATTTACCTATTGTCCAAGAACTTGCTGGGTACTTTTGACTAATACTGTGACCTTCTAATGAAAGTTTCCACTCATTCAAAGTTTAGCATAATCTAGTTGACTTTATCCACGAATATTTCTACAACCAATCCATTAAATGTCTATAACTTTTCACATTTAAACTATGTCATTTTTAAAATACTTAACTATATATAACCATGTTCCTTCTTAAATTGCTGCTTTTTGGACTGTTATTTAACTTGTCGCACATCTTTGTGTGATCTACCCATATAGATTACAATCTTCTTGACAGCAGAAGTTATGTCTACCTCTGCATCTCCTTAAGAAATTAATAAATGCAATATGAAAATGTTCAACAAGTATGTCTAATTGAATTCATTTTGATTGAGTTTTGTTAGTAGATGGTTTTTAAATTTGGAATTTCCATTCTGGCATTAAAATAGGTCTCCATACTCAGATATCCTAACAACCCTCTCTTAAATGCTTTCTATTTGACATATTCTTTTACATTTTATTGTAAATACTATATATATTATTAATCACCATTAAATGAGGAGTTTAAAATAAAGTAACTTATTACTTGGTCTCTTTTAGAAACCAAATTTTCTTGTGACGTTATGTTCTAATTAGGTTTTACACAGAGATGGTGTTCACTGACTCCTGTTAGAAAACCACTTGAAACAACTTCTTTAGGGGAAATGTGTCACTAATCAATAGTAATTATTAAATATACTATAAAGTTTTGATGGTACACCAAATGAAGAGGATATAAGCCTACATTTTTATCTCTTTGCGTATTTTTAATCATTTTAGGATAATTTTTAACACAAGCATAAAGTTCAGCATTTCAATTTACTATTCAGGATAATTTTCCTCTCCTACTGTTTAAAAATACAAATAACAAATTTTTCAAGGCTTTCTCTACTTATTAAAATGCATCTTCTGAAAAGTTAATTATATTTATCCTGCTTATTTGCACCGATTCAGTCCTTAGCACCTTTTCAAAGCTCTGCCATCAATTGTCAACCTAAAATAACACTTATTTTACATAACATTCTCTCATCTACCTTCTTGTATATAGGGAGTATAGGGATTGTGTTTATAATAACATTCTTGTGCACTAATACTGGCATCTGTGTCATTTCTGGGTCTATTTCTACTAATATTTCTCACGTTTCTTTGCATGCCTGGTAATTTTTTTTTTCTTGCATGCCAGACATTGTGAATTTTACATTACTGGCTGGTGGAGATATTTATGTTCCTTTAATATTTTAAGGTTTTGTTCTAGGATGCAGTTATTTGAAATTCAGTTCTTTTGAGGCTTGTTTTGAAGTTATATTAGGCAGGTCCACACAGCTCGATCTGACCTTTCCACCCTCATCTGGTGGGAACACAAACTCTTCCTAATCTTCCAGGTTTTCCGAAGATTGCTCTGCTTGTTCTTTTCCATGTTTTTGTATTTTTTTTCCCCCTGAGTCTTGGTAGTTTCTTCATATGCCTGTGGTGATCAACACTCAATTGAACATGAGAAGTGGAACCATCTACAGCTCTCTAGAGTTCTCTTTCTGTGTGCAGTTGGTTTATCTCCAGCACTCTGCTTTTGAATTTTGGCTACCTTGGCCTTCCTGAACTCTCAGCTCTTATCTTCTCAGCTCTGCTTGGATCTGTTTGGATTCCTCTTTCCTTCTTTGCAGCATGGAGATGTTTTCTAGGCAGAAACTGAGGCAACTGAAGGTCTCACCTGTGTTTCCCTTCATTCAAGGATCACTGTCCTAAACTATTGTTTCATGTCTGAAAGCCATTGTCTCATCTATTTTGTCTGCTTTCTTTAGTTGTTTAAGGTAGGAAAATAAATCCCATCTCTCTTACTCCCATTATGGCTGGAAGCAGTAGCTCATTGGTGGCATTAATGAAAGTTAAATATTGCTCTAGAAGTCAGAGTGCAAGTGAGTTTTTCTTCTTCGGAATATATTTTTTTAAAAAAGAAACCTAACCAATAGAGATGAAAATTTACTCTTTCTAAAATAAGCCCTTCAGAAATGGTATTTAGTTCAAAGTAGAAAAAGTAAAATATGTCGTCTTCTACATATAAATGAAAAACCTTTAATTTATACATGTATGAGGAGATAATTCAACATTTAAAATGTAATTTACCTAACCTCTTTCAAAGTCACTTTAATTTCTTAAAGGTCACAAAAAATACTGCTGCAATAGCCAGAAATATTTTCTGATGTACTATTCAAATGTAAAGTATTTGTCCATTTGTGTTATTTGGTAGCAAAAATAAACAAAAGATACTGTGATTGGCTACACAAGTCTGTTCATAGAAAAAAAAAGAGAGAGAGAGAGAGAATGGGGAAAGAACAAGAAAGGAATGAAGTAAACAGACAAACTGGCCTGAGCAAGCTGGTATATTTTTTTCTTACATGCCCCACTTTGTATTGGTAAGACCAGATAATGAGTAGCACTTTTTCTTTGTAACAATTCATTAATCAGAGAAATGATCCTTGCTAGTGTTTAGATGTTTTACTTAATTTGGTACCTCTGGCCTGCTGCCCCACTAGTGCCAAAATTATTATTTNGGTATATTTTTTTCTTACATGCCCCACTTTGTATTGGTAAGACCAGATAATGAGTAGCACTTTTTCTTTGTAACAATTCATTAATCAGAGAAATGATCCTTGCTAGTGTTTAGATGTTTTACTTAATTTGGTACCTCTGGCCTGCTGCCCCACTAGTGCCAAAATTATTATTTCTCACCCAGCAGGTGATAAATAACAACTTCAGTCATGATTAATACCATGAATCCTTCAACCTGACTAATGCAAAAAACTTGAGACCTACAGAACAAGTGGGTGATAATTGTTGTGAGAACTGTTGAAGCTCTGCTCAGCTTGTGAGGAAAGAAATCCATAGGAAATGATGCGTTTGTTAGCAGTCCAGCTGATCCTAAGAGGCTTCATTAAACCCATCTCAGCAACATTCGCCATTTGAATACCAGTGCTAGATTTTCTCCCACCCAACACTAAGTTTTAAGTATCTTCAGAGAAAAGAAGCGACTAACTCATTTTGCATACATTTAAGTATTTATTGAATAAATGGATAAATGAATAATAAATGAGAAAATAGAATTCTTGCCCGAGTACTCAACATAGTAATACAAGTCATCTGAGAGCTGCATATGGTTATCTCTTGTCTTTTCTCTAATAATGCAATTGTGCCCAATGTAGTTTTGCTAAAACCCATAGCAAAATTAACATTCTCTGCCGGCAAAAGGAAAACTGTTAGTAATGGCCAGTAACTAAAGCCACATGGTGCCATCAACTTGATTATTATCGTTTAGCACTGAATACCAAGGTAGTCTACTAGTCACCCTCAATTAAGCAGACAGTAAGGGGAATATGTATTGTTTGAAAAGCTTTCCAGGATATTCCTTGTCTCCAAACTGAGAAACTTCTTTAAATGAAACCATATATTTGGGCTTCCCTGGTGGCTCAGACGGTAAAGTGTCTGCCTGCAATGCAGGAGACCTGGGTTCGATCCCCAGGTCAGGAAGATCCCCTGGAGAAGGAAATGGCAACCCGCTCCAGTACTTTTGCTTGGAAAACTCCATGGATGGAGTAGCCTGGTAGGCTACAGTCCATGGGATCACAAAGAGTCGGACACGACTGAGCAACTTCACTGGTTCACTGATATATCTTAAGTCACAAGTCGATGGATTCATAATGGTGTCAATCTGTTGAACGTGGTCTAAAACTACATTTGTTTGGCAGGCATGTTGTTTTAATTTTTTTATGTTATTTAAAGGCCTTAAGTAGAAGGATGCATTCTCCAGTTTGGCACAGAACCCACTATTCCCTATTGTCTTAATATCCTGTCTCTCTTCATTCTAACTTCTGAATTGAGTTTGTGATCCCTAGCTAAATGGAGAGATATAAATAATAATTAAGAAAAAAAAACTAAGAAAATGACTTGGATGAAAATATGTGGCTAAATATATCCATAGAGTTTTCAAGAATCACAAATTATCTAAGCATCAATTTCTTCAGTTAAGAAATATTTTATCTCTGTTATATCTAAATAAGCAATGCCTGCCATGGTATCAAGATCTCTTGAAAACTGCACAGTATTATAAGTGATATGGAAACACAGAAGAGGGGAATGTAACCCACCCTAGATCTCAGGATAACTCTTAAGAACAGTTTTAGCCAAGATTTGAAATAAATGGAGAAAAACAGAATGAAACAAGAACGCTCTTCACTCAGTAACCAAATATCTCACAGTTTTTAATAAAAAGTGAAGAAAAGTACCTGAAATTGAAATTCTAANTGTTTCATGTCTGAAAGCCATTGTCTCATCTGTTTTGTCTGGTTTCTTTAGTTGTTTAAGGTAGGAGAATAAACCCCATCTCTCTTATTCCCATTATGACTGGAAGCAGTAGCTCATTGGTGGCATTAATGAAAGTTAAAGATTGCTCTAGAAGTCAGAGTGCAAGTGAGTTTTTCTTCTTCGGAATATATTTTTTTAAAAAAGAAACCTAACCAATAGAGATGAAAATTTACTCTTTCTAAAATAAGCCCTTCAGAAATGGTATTTAGTTCAAAGTAGAAAAAGTAAAATATGTCGTCTTCTACATATAAATGAAAAACCTTTAATTTATACATGTATGAGGAGATAATTCAACATTTAAAATGTAATTTACCTAACCTCTTTCAAAGTCACTTTAATTTCTTAAAGGTCACAAAAAATACTGCTGCAATAGCCAGAAATATTTTCTGATGTACTAGTCAAATGTAAAGTATTTGTCCATTTGTTTTATTTGGTAGCAAAAATAAACAAAAGATATTGTGCTTGGCTACACAAGTCTGTTCATAGAAAAAAAAAAAAAAGAGAGAGAGAGAGAGAGAATGGGGAAAGAACAAGAAACGAATGAAGTAAACAGACAAACTGGCCTGAGCAAGCGGGTATATTTTTTTCTTACATGCCCCACTTTGTATTGGTAAGACCAGATAATGAGTAGCACTTTTTCTTTGTAACAATTCATTAATCAGAGAAATGATCCTTGCTAGTGTTTAGATGTTTTACTTAATTTGGTACCTCTGGCCTGCTGCCCCACTAGTGCCAAAATTATTATTTCTCACCCAGCAGGTGATAAATAACAACTTCAGTCATGATTAATACCATGAATCCTTCAACCTGACTAATGCAAAAAACTTGAGACCTACAGAACAAGTGGGTGATAATTGTTGTGAGAACTGTTGAAGCTCTGCTCAGCTTGTGAGGAAAGAAATCCATAGGAAATGATGCGTTTGTTAGCAGTCCAGCTGATCCTAAGAGGCTTCATTAAACCCATCTCAGCAACATTCGCCATTTGAATACCAGTGCTAGATTTTCTCCCACCCAACACTAAGTTTTAAGTATCTTCAGAGAAAAGAAGCGACTAACTCATTTTGCATACATTTAAGTATTTATTGAATAAATGGATAAATGAATAATAAATGAGAAAATAGAATTCTTGCCCGAGTACTCAACATAGTAATACAAGTCATTTGAGAGCTGCATATGGTTATCTCTTGTCTTTTCTCTAATAATGCAATTGTGCCCAATGTAGTTTTGCTAAAACCCACAGCAAAATTAACATTCTCTGCCGGCAAAAGGAAAACTGTTAGTAATGGCCAGTAACTAAAGCCATATGGTGCCATCAACTTGATTATTATCGTTTAGCACTGAATACCAAGGTAGTCTACTAGTCACCCTCAATTAAGCAGACAGTAAGGGGAATATGTATTGTTTGAAAAGCTTTCCAGGATATTCCTTGTCTCCAAACTGAGAAACTTCTTTAAATGAAACCATATATTTGGGCTTCCCTGGTGGCTCAGACGGTAAAGTGTCTGCCTGCAATGCAGGAGACCTGGGTTTGATCCCCAGGTTGGGAAGATCCCCTGGAGAAGGAAATGGCAACCCACTCCAGTACTTTTGCCTGGAAAGCTCCATGGATGGAGGAGCCTGGTAGGCTACAGTCCATGGGATCGCAAAGAGTCGGACATGACTGAGCAACTTCACTGGTTCACTGATATATCTTAAGTCACAAGTCGATGGATTCATAATGGTGTCAATCTGTTGAACGTGGTCTAAAAATATATTTGTTTGGCAGGCATGTTGTTTTAATTTTTTAATGTCATTTAAAGGCCTTAAGTAGAAGGATGCATTCTCCAGTTTGGCACAGCACCCACTATTCCCTATTGTCTTAATATCCTGTCTCTCTTTATTCTAACTTCTGAATTGAGTTTGTGATCCCTAGCTAAATGGAGAGATATAAATAATAATCAAGAAAAAAAAAACTAAGAAAATGACTTGGATGAAAATATGTGGCTAAATATATCTATAGTTTTCAAGAATCACAAATTAAGCATCAATTTCTTCAGTTAAGAAATATTTTATCTCTGTCATATCTAAATAAGCAATGCCTGGCATGGTATCAAGATCTCTTGAAAACTGCACAGTATTATAAGTGATATGGAAACACAGAAGAGGGGAATGTAACCCACCCTAGATCTCAGGATAACTCTTAAGAACAGTTTTAGCCAAGATTTGAAATAAATGGAGAAAAACAGAATGAAACAAGAACGCTCTTCACTCAGTAACCAAATATCTCACAGTTTTTAATAAAAAGTGAAGAAAAGTACCTGAAATTGAAATTCTAGACTATTGATTTACCACTGATTTGTTCTTTGAGAGAAAAATCTAAATAAATTAATGACAAAAAATATGAATTGAATTGGTAATCAAAAATCTACTCCACTCCCAAGTCTAATAAACTTAAAGAATAACAATCACTATATCATGTAAGTTTCAGAGAACAGAGTGTTATCTAGTTCACCGTTGATGTTGTTTAATTACTAAGTCGTGTCCAACTCTTGTGATCCCATGGACTGTAGCCCACCATACTCCTCTGCCCATGGGACTTTCCCAGCAAGAATACGGGAGTAGGTTGTCATTTTCTTTTCCAGAGGATCCTCCTGACCCAGGGATTGGATGTGTGTCTCTTACACTGGCAGGCTGATTCTTTACCACTGAGCCACCAGGGAAGCCCCCATCTAATTCATTACTGTATATCAACTTTATCCAGGTATAATTTGCATAGGAAAAAAATACAGTTTGGTGAGGTTTGACAAATGCATACAATTTGCAAACAACATCACAATACAGACTTTTTTCACCCCTCCCAGAAGTTCCCTTGTGCCCCTCTGTATTCAATAAAAGAGAAAAACAAATACCCCTCAAAACCAAATTATTTCACCCCAGGTAACCATTGATCTGTTGTCCCTACAGGTAAACTTCTCGTGTTCTAGAATTTTATACATCCATACATAGAGTCGGACAAGGCAGTGGCACCCCACTCCAGTACTCTTGCCTGGAAAATCCCATGGATGGAGGACCCTGGTGGGCTGCAGTCCATGGGGCCCCGAAGAGTCGGACACGACTGAGCGACATCACTTTCACGCATTGGAGAAGGAAATAGCCACCCACTCCTGTGTCCTTGCCTGGAGAATCCCAGGGACGGGGGAGCTTGGTGGGCTGCCGTCTATGGGGTCGCACAGAGTCGGACACGACTGAAGCGACTTAGCAGCAGCAGCAGCAGCATGCATAGAGTATATATTTTCACTTCTGGCCTCTTTCAGCATAGGTAATGATACTGAGATTCATCAAGAGTGCTGCAAGTCATAGTAGTTTGTCTCTTTTATTCTGAGTTGTATTCCACTGTTTGAATAAACCATAACTTTTATCTATTCATCTGTGGATGGAATTTTGAGATTTTTTTTCAAATTCCATGCTATTATGAATTAAACTGCTGTGAACATTCACATACAAATCTTTAAATGGACATGGTTTCATTCCTCTAGGGCATACACTTAAAAGTGGATTTGCTTAGTCATATAGTAAATGTATATTTAAGAAACTTAGTTTTCCAAAATGCTTGCACCAATTTATATTCCCATGGCAATGCACCCCAGTATTCTTGCCTGGAGAATCCCCATGGATATAGGAGCCTGGAGGGCTACAGCCCATGGGTTGCAAAGAGTTGGACACGACTGAGCAACTAAGCACAGCACATCAGTATATGAGAATTTCAGTTGTTCCACATCTATTTATTTATTTTTAGCCACACTGTGGAGCAAGTGGGACCCTAGTTTCCTGGCCAGGAATCAAACCCATGCCCTCCACACTGGGAGGGCAGAGTCTCAACCACTGGACCACCAGCAAAGTGCCCTATTCCACATCTTTGTCAACACTTGATAATGTAAACCTTTCCAATTTTGGCCATTGTAATAGGTGTATAGTGGTATCTCATGGATTAATTTAACTTTCACCTGATAACTAATGACATTAAGCTTGTTTTATGTATTTATTAGCCATTTATATCCTCTCTTTTGTATAATGTCTGTGTATGTATTTTGTTCACTTTTTAATCTGGGTTGTCTTTCTATTAAATTCTAAGAGTTGTTTATCTGTTTTGGATACAAGACTTTTAATAGATACATTATTACAAAATGTTTTCTCCATCTGTTGCAAGCCTTTTCATTTTACAAAGTCTCTTTAGAAGAGCAGAATTTTAAATGAAGTTCAATTTTTCAATATTTTCTTTTTTAATAAGTGCTTTCTCTGTCTTATCTATAAAACTGTTGCCTACCCAAGGACACAAAGATCCCTTCCTTCTAGAAGTGTTTTCTTCTAGTTTTAAACTTTTACATTTAGATCTATAATACATTTTGGGTTAATTTTTGTGAATGATCAAAGTAATACTGGGTTTTTTTTTTTCCATATGATATTGAGTTATTCCAGAATCATCTGTCTAAAACATTATCCATTCTCCCCTTTGGAAATGTCTAGGGTTTTACTGATTTTCTCCATTTCATCTTTTTTCTGGACTTACCTGGTAGCTCAGCTGGTAAAGAATCCACCTGCAATACAGGAGATCCTGGTTTGATTCCTGGGTCAGGAAGATCCCCTGGAGAAGGCATAGACTTAGATGGTAAAGAAACTGCCTTATATGTGGGAGAACTGGGTTTGACCCCTGTGTTGGGAAGATTTCCTGGAGGAGGGCATGACAACCCATTCCAGTATTTGAGCTGTCTATAGAGTTTTATGATTTTCTCTATTTGCCTCTGCTTTCTATGTCATTTTGGGTTTATCTTCTCTATTGTTTGCCCACTTCCTGTTTTGTTGATTTTCATTGTTATTTCCTTCATTGTATTTATTCTGAAGGTGGAAGCTTAGATAACCAACTGAAAACTTTTTTCCTTTTCTAATATGAGAATGTAAAGCTATAGTTTTCCCTCTAGGCACTGCTTAAATTAAATGCCACAAGCTTGGGTATATTTTCATTATTCCTATATTGAAAATATTTTCTAACATTCTTTGGATTTCTTCTTTGGCATGGATTATTTCTAAGTGCTCTGGTTAATTTCCAAGAATCAGGAGATCATCCATGATCTAAATTTACTCAGTTACTATTTGCTGAGCACCTGCCATATATGCTCCACAAGTGTCTGGAGGCAACAGGACAGGAAAACAGCAGATCTCTATACAGACTACTTAACTTTGCACAGTATCTGGGAAATTAAAGGTATTTACTGAATGAATGAATATAGCACTTTGGGGGATATGAAAATGAAATTTAATTAGAACTTAACTCTCAAGGGTATTCAGTTCAGTTCAGTCACTCAGTCATGTCCGACTCTTTGTGACTCCATGAATCACAGTACGCCAGGCCTCCCTGTCTATCACCAACTCCTGGAGTTCACCCAAACTCACGTCCATCAAGTCGGTGATGCTATCCAGCCATCTCATCCTCTGTCGTCCCCTTCTCCTCCTGCCCCCAATCCCTCCCAGCATCAAGGTCTTTTCCAATGAGTCAGCTCTTCGCATAAGGTGGCCAAAGTTTTGGAGTTTCAGCTTCAGCATCAGTTCTTACAATGAACACCCAGGACTGATCTTCAGAATGGACTGGTTGGATCTCCTTGCAGTCCAAGGGACTCTCAAGAGTCTTCTCCAACATCACAGTTCAAAAGCATCAATTCTTGGCGCTCAGCTTTCTTCACAGTCCAACTCTCACATTCATACATGACCACTGGAAAAACCATAGCCTTGACTAGACGGACCTTTGTTGGCAAAGTATTATCTCTGCTTTTGAATATGCTATCTAGGTTGGTCATAACTTTCTTTCCAAGGAGTAAGCGTCCTTTAATTTCATGGCTGTAATCACCATCTGCAGTGATTTTGGAGCCCCCCAAAATAAAGTCTGACACTGTTTCCACTGTTTCCCCATCTATTTCCCATGAAGTGATGGGACCAGATGCCATGATCTTCATTTTCTGAATGTTGAGCTTTAAGCCAACTTTTTCACTCTCCTCTTTTACTTTCATCAGTTCCTCTTCACTTTCTACCATAAGAGTGGTGTCATCTGCATATCTGAGGTTATTGATATTTCTCCTGGCAATCCTGATTCCAGCTTGTGCTTCTTCCAGCCCAGCGNAACTTTTCTTCCAAGGAGTAAGTGTCTTTTAATTTCATGGCTGCAGTCACCATCTGCAGTGATTTTGGAGGCCCCAAAAATAAAGTCTGACACTGTTTCCACTGTTTCCCCATCTATTTCCCACGAAGTGATGGGACCGGATGGCATGATCTTCGTTTTCTGAATGTTGAGCTTTAAGCCAACTTTTTCCCTCTCCTCTCACTTTCATCAAGAGGCTTTTTTGCTCCTTTTCACTTTCTGCCATAAGGGTGGTGTCATCTGCATATCTGAGGTTATTGATATTTCTCCCGGCAATCTTGATTCCAGCTTTACTTTAGCAGATTTGTTGCTATTTAGTCACCAAGTTGTGCCTCACTCTTTGCAACCCAATGGACTGTAGCCTGCCAGGCTCCTTTGTCCATGGAATTCTCCAGGCAAAAATACTGGAGTGGGTTGCCATTTCCTTCTCCAGTGGATCTTCTCGACCCAGGGATCAAACCCACATCTCCTGCTTTGGCAGGCAGATTCTTTATCCCTCAGCCACCAGGGAAGCCTACTTTAGCAATCAGGTAACCTTAAATAGATGGTGCAAACAAAGAAGAACTCTTGTCCTGGGAGAATCTGAACACAGCATGGCTCTATCTTATCTAGTTCAGGGAAAGAGAAAGGCTGCTGGTGGCAGGACTTTGCTTTTGATTGGCGACGTGTTGGGAAGCATCTAACATTCAGAATCTTCTTTTATAAAAAAAATCTCGGTCCCACTTATTTCATTTTGCCTTTCCAAAATATTACTCTCCGCCATCACCACTGTGACCTGGTTTCCTTACTAGTAAAAGCAAAGGGCTCATTTGGTGACTTCTAAGATCAAAGGCTCAGTCTACCCTCGGCCTCATTCTTGGCAAAAAAAAGCCCAGGGCTTTAAGAAAAAAAGACTTAAATCTTCACTGGAATTATTTTTGCTTTGAGATGATAGGACTTCAGCTATGCCTTCAAAATATTCCTATTCTTTCATATAATCACATTCAATAATCATTAAAAAATATATTTTTTAAAATTTTCTTGCCTAGTGTTCTGTGTCCTTCATTTTTCTCTGCACCTAATTTGATGGCAAAATAAAGCCAGGAATATAGAAATATTCATCCTCTAGCCATTGCATTAATTGATGTCTGGGAGTAAGGTGATGCTATCTAATGAGACTGAATCAAGTGATCAGTGCAAAATACTGATTTTCAAATACATTTTATCTAACCATTTGAGCTGCCTTGAAAATTGGCATAATTACACAGTCTGAGCCTCTAAGATATGGTAATTCTTGATTCAGATATTTCATTTCACAGGAGAGGGAATCAGAAGGCAAGGTTTGATGTGAGTGACTTCAGCACTTATTACCTATAACAGAGCATACTTTTCAAACACACACATGAAAGAAATGTAAATTATTAAATTACCTCAAGTGATTCTGAACAAGTAGACCCACTCTAACATCTTTACTACAAATGAAGCCTTTACTACTTTTCTTTCTTTTTCAGAAAAATAGTCTAATAATCAAAGGATTATGAATATTCAGAACAAAAATGGGATTAGAAATTTTAAGGTTCTTATACAATGAGAGGAGAGAAATTAGATTTTTTTTTTTAATTCATTGGGTCACATTACATCCATTTCAGATTCCACAACTGGCACTTCCTCCTCACAACAGAGGATTAATTTTGAAGTAAAAGCAATTTTAGAAAGAATTTTACTGAATTATGGAAAGAAAATCACCACAGAATTACTGGTAGTTAAACCTGAAAAAAACTGGCTTCCCTGGTGACTCAGACAGTAAAGCGTCTGTCTACAATACAGGAGACCCGGGTTCGATCCCTGGGTTGGAAAGATCCCCTGGAGAAGGAAATGGCAATCCACTCTAGGACTATTGCCTGGAGAATCCCATGGACAGAGGAGCCCGGTAGGCTACAGTCCATGGGGTTGCAAAGAGTCAGACATGACTGAGTGACTTCACTTCACTTCAAAAAAGTGAAATAACATGTGTGCATGTGTGTATGTGTACATCTGTAAAGTTTACATATTTACACATTTCACACATATGGATGCAAGGATAAGCATAGGTAAGAGGCAGAGTCAAAGTTATGAATCCTGTTTCCAGAAAGTATGAATTTGGCATACTTGAAACTGTAGAGTGTGTGACTCTACAGTTTCAAGGAGCACAAATAAGCCCTCTTTCAAAAACTGAACATCATCACTGTCTGCCTAATACATAGCAGCAATTGGATAGTGCTCTAAAGTTCACAAAAAATTAATTCACTATATTATAAGAAATACCATAATGTATTTGCTGCCTCTGCACTACTGTATCCTGGATCTGCTCAAGTCTAGGACCGCAGCTTTCCAATCAGCTTTCATTTCATCATTTTCTAGTCTGTCTTCCAGAGTCCTATCAGAGTAATTAATTTTTATGATGTGAATAGCTGAACACATCACCTCCTCAACACTTCTTTTGGAAAAACAAATCCAGTTATGGGATTTTCTGAAACTCGGCAGACTTTGCTGATAAGTCACCAGAAAATAAATTGCAATTTCTGAGAGAAATAACTTTTCTTCTTGCTTTTCAATATTAGAAAATGGTTTTGTGTAACATATTTGATACATGGATATATGAATCAGCCATTGATTTTTACCCTCACAAACAACAATATTTATGTGATAGCATGAAGAGGAAAAAAGCTGATTGCTCATGGAAAAAAAGACCATAAAGTCATGGAAAATGACTGTGGGAGAGAACAATATTTTTTCAGATATTCAGCTCCTTTCCAGAAGGAAATATATATATGTGTGTGTGTGTCTGTGTGTGTGTGTGTGTATAAAATGACCTCAAACATATAAAACCTTATTATTGTAAAATATATAACCTTAAAATTATACAATATTAAAATACTTGCAACACTACTTTTAGAATTCTAAATAAAATGAAAGCTATATTAGATTGTCAAAATGATGCAAACTTAAATCAATATTACGTCAGTAGGTTTAAACTGTGAGTAATGTACAGTATTGCAGATACCGTACAAAACTGGGAAACCAGAACTCAAGAAAAAGAATGACATTGTTGAAAGGGTGGTGATATCAAAACAGGTGAGATTCTAAACCCTAGCTACACCCCAACATATTTGCTAATTATGTGTTAATGCTTTCTAATAAGATCTTTAAGACAATAACCAATTCTTATTTATGAGTGGCAAGATTCCCTGGAGGAGGAAATGGCAACCCACTTCAGTATTCTTCCCTGGAGAATCCCTTGGACAGAGGAGCCTGGCAGACTACAGTCCAATGGGTCGCAAAGAGTCAGACATAATGAGCAATTTTTACGTTTTTCTATTCCATTTACTGGTAAACATACACACCGAGGTGGAAATGAGAGTCTAAATCTTTTTTCTCCATTGCATTGTAATTTTTTCTCTATTTTTTGAACACATGTATGATCATTAATTTTACGTGTCATCTTGGCTGTGTTAAGAGGTGCCCAGAGAGTTGGTAAAACATTTTTTTCAAGGTGTGTCAGAGTGTCTGGAAGAAACTAGCACTGACTCAGCAGACTGGTAAAAAGGATGGCCCTCACCATTACATGTGGGCAATGTCCATCCACTAAAAGCCTGAGCAGAACAAAAAGGCAGAGTTAGGACAAATTTGCTCCCACTGTTTGACCTAAGACGTCCATCTTCTCCTGCCCTCAGACATCAGTGCTCGTGGTTCCTGGGCTCTAGGACTCAGATCAAGATATAACCACTGATTTCCCAAGTCTCATGTTTCTGGGCTTGTTCTGAATTATACCACCAACTGGGCTTTCCTGTTTCTCCTGCTTGAAGATAGCAGACTGTAGGATTTAGCCTCCATGTCATGTGAGTTATTTCTTATAATAAATCTGTCTCCAGACAGACAAATATAGATATATATAGGGCTGTAGCTATATTTACAAACACACACACACACACACACACACACACACACACTTATACACAGATTTCAACCTGAGGTGTACTTTCATTCATATTCACTTCCTGATCCATTATCTTCTGATCTATTCTACTTTATATCTTGACCTGTTTTCTTATGACTCAAATGATGTCAGAGAAGTGAAAAGAGTTCACATACAGTCCTTTACCTTATTCCCTTTCTCTTATTTTTTATAACAATGTGCACAATGCAAATTCATGTCAAAATCCATTCCTGCTATAATTCAGATTATAAATTCTTATAGGCCTTAAATGTGCAGTCAGTAGTTCATGCTAAACCACACAAAGAATTGGAGAATAAGAGAGTGGCCCTATGAGGAAAGGGTGAAAATGAGAGAGAAAGGTAAATGGATTGCAGTTATTTTGCATGGATCACAGACTCTCCAGGATCATTTAAGATTCATCTTCCAATCTAGTAAAGGTTACAGCATAGATAAGATGGAACAGGAGTCTGTTTAATTTAGCACATCCAAAATGAAATAAGGATAATTTTTTACATGAACAACTTGGCTTGCTCTTAAAGGATAATATTCCGAGAGCTTTCATAATTTGAAATGAATATCCACGAAGGTTTTGATATTTGTTGCTGAAGGGTCATGGCTTTATACAGGCTCCCACCATTTTGAGTACCATTACATTGACTACTTCACTCATCCTTTCTTTAAACATATATTGAGTACCTACTATATGCAAGCGTGTGGCACATAGACAAACATCTATTCAACATCTTGTTTGATCTTGAAACAACTTGTTTGATCACTAAATCACTCTTTCAAACATATTAAATGAGTTCCTCTCTTTCATGTGGCAGTCTTTTTACTAGGCAATAGCATAGTCAAAGATCTGTATAAAAAAACAAGTTCTACATTTGATAAATTCAGAGTTTTATGGAGAAGGCATAAAATGTGTTTAAATGCAGGGTAATATGTGATAAAATAGGGTTATATCTAAGATGGCACAAAGAATTAATTTTTAGAAGCATCACAGAAAATTTCAGATGGGCCATGGCACTTGAGTCAGATCACGATGGATGAGTAGGAATATGTTAAGTGGATGCTAAAATTCGTGTGTAAATGGAGTTGGATGTGAGGATATACATGAGTTTCATGAAACCCGTGTTAAGATCAGTGGTTTTTAATGAGGGAAAATTTTGTGACCATGGAACATTTGGCAGTGCCTGGAGCCATTTTTAATTGCCATGACTTATACGGAGATGCTATGAGAATCTAATGAGCAGAGGCTAGGTATGCTGCTAAACCCCTTACAATGTGAAAGCACAGGTCCACATCAAACATCAAAAAAATACTCAGCCCAATTTGCAACAATATTGATGAATTTGAGAGTATTATGCTAAGTGAAATAAGACAAAGACAAATACCATATGATTTCACACATATGTGGAATAAAAAACAAAAAAAGCAAACAAACAACAACAACAACAAAAAAAAAAAGGAACAAATCAAACTAAACATGTTGATACAGAGAACAGAGTAGTGGTTAGCAAAGGGAAAGGGGCAGAGTGAGGGTGGTGGAAGAAGGCCAAAATGGATGAAAGGGATCAAATGTATGGTAAGGGATGGAAACTAAACTTTTGGTGGTGGACATGCTGTGGCTAAACGGAAGCAGAAATAGAAGGTGGTATACCTGAAACACATGTTACCTTAATAAAAAATAAACCTAAAATTAGAAAAGATTACTTGGTCCAAACCAGCAATAGTGGTGGTTTAGTCATTCAGTCGTGTCTGACTCTTGTGACCCCATGGACTGTCGTCTGCCAGGCTCCTCTGTCCATGAGATTCCCAGGCGAGAGTAACGGAGTAGGTGGTCATTTCTTTCTCCAGCGGAATCTTCCCGACTCAGGAACTGAACTTAGGTCTCCTGCATTGCAGTTGCAGGTGGATTCTTTACTGACTGACCTACAAAGGAAGCTTTCACATGTCAACAGTGATTTTTAAAAAACAGATAAAGGACCAATAGAAAAAGAGGTTGGAATTGAAGTAAAATCTCACATAGAGAGCTTGGATATCTCATTATGGGTAATGGGAGGAAGTGATATAGTTTTAACAGGATAATTACATTTTTTATTTATTACCCAGGATAACTCTACAAATTGAGGTATGGAAGATAAATCTGTTGGCACTGAAATTAAATGCTGTGAAACCAATAATTAGAGTATTGCAGTAGTTATTGTAGTAATTCTGGCAAGTAATTATGGGAATATGAAGTAAGACTATAGAGATGGAACAAGATAGAGGATATCAAATCATTAAAAGTACACACAACAGCATTTAGTGGATAAAGCAGTTTTGAGAGAATTGCTACTATGCTCAATGAAATATGTATAAAAACATTTACATTTGAATCAAAATGTAAAGAAAACTATGCATTTAGAGCAGTAGTTTAATTCAGTTTGAATTCCCCTATAGGTTATTTTTCCCTTATTCTTAAAAAATATTTTATATTTTGAAAAATCTAGATCCTTGTCAATTTGTTGGACCATATCACCACCAATGCTACCAGGATTCGAGACCATTTGTTCACATTACTGACTCCAAAGTAGGCTTATTATGCTCATGTTATTAGGGAAATTCTCTCACAAACCACTGCCTAATGTTCAGAATGTAATATATTTAAGCAGACACTTAAATCTTACAGACAAAAATACATGCATAGTCTTGGCCTGCCGTTTTCTAATATTTTGTGTTTTTAAAAATTTCTTTTAGTATTAAAATTTTGAAACTTTCCCTCATTCTTTCATGTGCTGAAGCAAAGTGAATATCTGTGACTCTTTTGGAAGATGCTTTACAGATGGACAGAGCCTCTGTTTTTTGCATTAAATAGAACCAAATGCCGTGCTACATTTGTACAGCAATGAACATTTATGCAAATCTGAAGAGTAGGCAGGTGCAAGAGCAAATTTCTTAATGCCATTTGCTCTGAAAATTATATAAAGCTTCTAGAGCTCTGCTTTTTATAGTAGCTAAAGGAGTTTTGTTTGGTATTTTTAAACAATAACACCTGCTCCAGGCAGAAAAATCAGTTCCCGTACAGCAGGAAGTAGGCTGCTTTTGGTGGAGAGGAGTTCCAGAGATTGTCTCCAATAAATAATGAGGCGATAAAATAAAATGTATTTTGAAAAGGCTGGGTGGGTGGTGGAGGTAGAAGTAGGTGGGTGGGAAGGGAGAAATTTTGCCTTTTGCACTGACAGATGCTGGCAAATGGCAGGAATTCAGCCCAGCCAAGGAGATGGCAGAAGTCCATAGGACTCCATCTGGGGCCTGTTTCTTTGGCCTCTGAAACCTGGCAGAGCCTCTTCCCTCACAGGCCTAAATTTCCCTTTCTCTTTGTAGCTTAAAAGGAGAAGACCTTCATGACTGCCATTTCTCTTTTGCTCCATTTTTTTTCAGCTCCATGCCATAGAATCAATAGTGGTTAATTAAGATCAGTGACTTCTTCTTTCCAATTTCTTTCATCAAAGCTGAATTCTCTCTGATGATATATTTTGGTAACCTCCCTATTTCCAAAGAGATACAGAATATCTGTTTTTCTTCTTTTAACATGATTCTAATATATGATTCTGTAATATATCTGTCTGCTCTTGAGGATATCAGTTGTTCATTCATACATTCATCATTCCTTTAAAGGGGCCTTATCATGTGTTGGCAAGAAATCGTGGAGCTAAAAATGAAGAAACTCATACTTCATCCTAGTCGTGTCATTAACTTCCTTCACTCACTCAGTCACTCAATACATTTTATTGACTTTTATGGCATTATGGCTAGGACAGCCATCACCCCATCCATCTCCAAGGCCTGTCAGCTGTCGCAACATTCCGAACTGATGTTCCATTCTCTTTAGCACCTCCATATACATCTCCAGGAAAACATAATGAATAATTTTTAGAGTGAGGCAGGTTAACAATTTTTAACAAAGGAGAATAAAAAAAATGAAGAGGACTTTAAGCAAATTATAAGCAAAGAATAAGGTAGTTGCTTTACACTCCGCAATTGTGTTAGGTGTTTGAAATTCTGGAAAGAGTAATATTTAACTCTGCATCTTAAGAAGCTCAAAATCTTCCTCAGATATAAACACGTGACTATAACATGATAATAAAATGGAATATACTTATTTATTCAGTCAAATGATGGCACAAGCATTCTTGTGGGTGGCTCTATAGTGGTAGCACTACTTTGTGACCTGAAGCAAGATACCTATTGTACCGAGACATTATGGTCTCCATTTTCTCATCCAGATTCACTTATCCCCTTACTCTCAGATTTGGTGTATTTATTTTCCAAAACCTTCCCTAAAGGTACTTTTGAACCAACTGCTTCCTTTAGCTATTAGACCCAGCCCTTCTCTCTCTAATAGCATCTCTCCTACATTCTTTCATTTCCCTCCTCTCATTGGAGTGAAGAGGGATACCAGTCAGTCCCACAGTGCAGGCAGGCAGATCCCTGGTGTTTCCTATATACTCTATAGTCTTCTTTCAGTCTTCTTTCTATATATTCTATAGTCTTCTTTTTAACAATCCCTCCTGAAATGATAATAACTTAAAGATATCATCAGTTTCCCACTGGTGTCCTAATTAATGTGCAATTCAGGCTGAAAATATCATTGGGTTGTCCACAGAAGAATAATACCCCAAAAGGTAGCATGTCAGTCATAAATATGCAGAAAATTAGAGCACCTGAAGGGAAGAGCTAATAAGTTGATGTCTTAAGTCAGGTTTCTAGGATAATGGATGCAGATTTATATGTTAGGAGTGTCCTCAGGATAATACATATAAGGGAATGATAGCAGAAGGGTGGCTTAGAGGGAGGAATTGAATTGTGATCGAGTTGCAAATAAGGCTTAGACAGTCACTTGGAGAGCTCTGGTGATTTAGGAGCTCCGAGAATTCTTGGGGGATTCTGGGAATTCTTGAGTCACTTGGGGAGCTCTGGGAATTCTGGCTGGCCCTTCAGAATTGTCCTGTCTTAAAGAAGTGGGGCCTTGACACTTACTAGTCAGAGGATGCAGGCTGCATAGGTGGGAGAGGGCATCGTCTTGATTGAGGACATTCTTTTTGGCTAAAGACAATTCCTCAAGAGGGCTTCCCTGCTGGCTGGTAAAGACTCTGTCTGCCAATGCAGGAGAAGCATGTTCAATTCCTGGGTTGGGAAAATCCCCCGAGAAGGGAATGGCAGCCCACTCCAGTATTCTTGCCTGGGAAATCCTATGGACAGAGAAGCCTCGCGAGCTACAGCCCATGAGGTCACAAATGAGTTGGACGCAAGGTAGCAACTGGACAACAACATTGTCCTCCAGAGACCAGGTGAGCGCTTTCAGCTGCCTACAGTCCCAGCTGCTGCTGAGAAGAGCGTTGGTACAAAAGGGAAGATCTGAAAGGCCAGCACAACACAATGTCCATTGTTACATTTGACACAGAAGGATTTTAAGGTGTGTTTTGGGAAGTAACAGCACAAAGGGGGGATATTAAAAAATACTTTATCATGAAAAGTCTCGCTAGCAAAACTAGTTTACTGTGAATTTTAACAAGTTTCTAACCCTTTCAGGGCCTCATTTGATCATTAAAAAAAAAAGCTGGCAACATATCTAAGACTTTTAGGACTTTAACTTTTTAAAAAAGGATCTAGTTGTTACTTTCATGTGTCAATATGAAAATAATACTGCAATTCAAATACTCTATATGACTGATCTCCTTGAATGACCCCTTAATTATCCTCTCCAAACAAAATAGGAAGTGACTGACTAAATGCCTAACCTAGGCTTGTCACTGTGGTATTTTCCAATTTGTGAAGAATATTATGCTTATATTATGGAGTGTTTTTGCTTTTTTTGCATTATAATTACATAAGCACACATTTTTCAATCTGCTACACTATCAATGTAAAACTATTTTTTTTTTTTTAAAGACTGACATGGAATAAGATTTTTATTCTGCTACTTGTTATGGGTTCCCTGACTGATTTATTAAGTTAATTCAACCTGTTTCCTTATATGCAAATTNTTTTTTTGCATTATAATTACATAAGCACACATTTTTCAATCTGCTACACTATCAATGTAAAATCTTTTTTTTTTTTAAAGACTGACATGGAATAAAATGTTTATTCTGCTACTTGTTATGGGTTCCCTGACTGATTTATTAAGTTAATTCAACCTGTTTCCTTATATGCAAATTGGAGATTTTCTCCTTAAATTTTATAATGTATATAAAATGTCCCATAGAGTGCATGGGAGATAAAAGGTATTCAGTATTTTTTACCTCTCTCTCTCCTGTCACATACTTATAGTTCCTCCTATGCTTCTCTTTTTCCCTGGCTTTCTCCTTTCTTCCTTGGTATGTTCAGAGAACAGAGTATATGCATAACAATCTTATTTTTACAGTGGCTAAATAATGTCTAATGTTTAACAATGTTTCTTTAAGTGCAGTTTATGGGCTGCATATATCAGAGTCACCGGGGTTTTTAAATAAAATGTGGGACCATAATTCACACAAACCTGACATAATATCAGAGGTTATACGTATGCATTTTATCAAAATTTCAAAGGTAATCTCCTAAGAGTGGAAATGTGGGGACCACCAAATCAGAAGACTTATGATAAACATTTGCTACATGAATACATGTGCTATGGTATCAGCGTTCTTCTCATTGATGGAAATGACGGTAGTCAGTAATAAAAAGAAAGATAAACATACTTCTTTTAATATGCTGCACTTTTTGTATGAATTCTCTGAAGATGAAATGATGAGTAGACATGCTTAAGTTAGATTTGTTTATGTGTGTCCTATGATATTATAAACCAGAAGGATGCTGGATTCAATTAGAATCATCACAGATCGATGTGGGCTTCCCTGGTGGCTCAGATGGTGAAGAATCTGCCCACAATGCAGAGACCCAGGTTTGATCCCTGGAGGAGGAAATGACAATTCACTCCAGTAATCTTGCCTGGAGACTCCCATGGGTGGAGGAGTCTGGCAAGCTACAGTCTATGGGATCACAAAGAATAGGACATGACTGAGTGACTAACGCACACACACACAAACACACAGGTTGATGCCTCAGACAGACAATTGGAAGAAGTATTAAACTCTTCTCAAAATATAGTTACTACAATGAATGAGAATGTCCCGGGGTCTTTGGCACTATCCTAAGAATGATTCACATTCTTCTGCTATAAAGAGTCACAACATAAATAAGACTAAAAGGCAAAAAACTGGAGAAATACAGGCACCCCAGCAATAATTACCTTTGTTAATAGAGATTTCTGTCTTCCCAATTAACCATTTCTTGCCTTGAGGATCAAAGAGTAGCTACTGCATAATGCTTCTAAAGTTCTGATCTATTTCAAATTCATCTTCTCATTTTTTTCTTCTTTGAACTTAGGGGAGTTCCAAGGATCATGATAGCTTTCTTTGTGTACTCCTACTGATTCCACTCTAAATTTGACTTATCTTCAATAAAGAACTTAAAAAAATCTTGACATGAAATGAATCTGGTTTTATTGTATCATTTGTATATGATCTCTGGGACTATGACTCTATTCCTTTTAGGACTGGGCTGTTGTGGGTTTTTTTTTTTCCCAGAATAATATGCCCCAACCTTCATAGAAAACAATAAACTATCTATCTTTCCATTATCCATCTTTCCATTATCCCATGGGATTTTTAAAGCCAGGAGAATCCTAGCAACTGGTGTTGGGACCCATCTCCACTGCAAAAAAGATATAAATCATGGCTTCCCCTCAGGAAAATGCATAAAAACCAAAATGTGTGTGTGTGTGTGTGTGTGTACTTGTTGCTCAGTTGTGTTTGACTTTTTGTGACCCTATGAACTGTAGTTAGCCAGGTTCCTCTGTCCATGAGATTCTACAGCCAAGAATACTGGAGTGGGATGCCATTCCCTTCTCCGGGGAATCTTCCCAACCCATGGATAGAACCTGGGTCTTTCACACTGCAAGCAGAGCCTTTACTGACTGAGCTACTAAACCAAAATAATACAAATTAAAATTTTTCTGTCAGGATCAGGACTCTTTACTCTTACAGGTTGCTGCTGCTAAGTCACTTCAGTCGTGTCCAGCTCTGTGTGACCCCCTAGACGGTAGCCCACCAGGCTCTCCCATCCCTGGGATTCTCCAGGCAAGAACACTGGAGTGGGTTGCCATTTCCTTCTCCAGTGCATAAAAGTGAAAAGTGAAAGTGAAGTCACTCAGTCGTGTCTGACTCCTAGAGACCACATGGACTGCAGCCCACCAGGCTCCTCCATCCATGGGATTTTCCAGGCAAGAGTACTAGAGTGGGTTGCTATTGCCTTCTCCCTTACAGGTTGAGTTAAAGAATAATACTCATTTTCCAGTTTCTAGTATATCATTGGTCATTTACAACAGTATCTTCCCTGGTGGCTCAGACTATAGAGAATCTGCCTGCAATGTAGGAGACCCAGGTTCGATCCCTGGGTTGGGAATATCACCTGGAGAAAGAAATGGAAACCCATTCCAGTATTCTTGCCTGGAGAATTCCACGGACAGAGGAACCTTGAGGGCTACAGTCCATGGGGTCACAAAGAGTCCGACATGACTGAGTGCCTAACACACACTTTACAACAGTAGAATACACCTATATGTGCCTTTCTCCATACAAACCAGGAAACTTCTCTAACCAGACTTGTTCCTAACCTGCCTTAATTTTGACTTCATAAGTACTATGTTGTTTGTATGGTCCCCAAACTTCATGTTCTATGTGACTGGTGATTATTGGTATCTTTTCTAGTGTATGTCTTATGTCTGACCAATCTAATCCCTAAGATTTCCTGTATTCCTCAGCCTCAGGTCTATAAAATACATCCCACATCACAGTCAACCACTTAATATTCAGCCAGGATGCCCAGCTCTTCAAATAAGAGGGCGTGTAATACCCATGGCCAAATGATCTTCCTGTTCATCTTTCAATATGTGAACAACATAGCCAGAGAAATTTAAACAAACTCCTTTATATACTATATATTTTTTCTGGCTGAGTCCTATTTGAATGCAAAGTACACAATCAAGACATGTCTTCAAATTTTGTTGTCTAATTATGTCCTCAAACTTCATAATAGTCTATGTCAAAATCTAGCCATGTATTTCAGTATACATATCATTAGGGCAAGAGATAAGATTGACTCTTGGCATTCTGGAAGACTCTTGAGTGATCCAGATAATGCGAGCAACAAAGTTCATATAAGAACTGTTCATATAACAAATTACCTGGAGAGTGTCATTCTGGGTAATTAAGTTTTCTACTGTGTCAGTTTGAGTCAAGGTAGATGAAGAGGTTGTACATTGTTTATAAAAGATACTACAATTGTATTTAGAAAACAAAAATATTAGGGAAAAAACATGATCATAACTTCTTAACACACTTTTTTGTTGTTCATATTTTATTTTTTAAACAGTCTTTAAAAATAAATTACATTTCAAACTAACCATATAAGGAATCTTCCAGAAATTAGATATTAAAAGGGAATTGTCTGAAAGAACCATCAGAGCACATTTTAAAAACTTTAAAAAAAAAAACTTTCGGAAAAAAACAGAAATAGAAACAAATTATGTATGTAATTAATATAAGCAAATTATACACATATATAGATATAGATATATAGATATAATTCCAGCACCAAAACTCTGGTATGGGTTGTAGTTAATAATTAGACTCATGAAACAAAATTAAACTTTAATCTAACACTACAGCTTCTTAGCTTTCAAAAGTATACAAGCAACAGGCACAACAGATATAGTATCTTCCTTTTGTTGAGACACCTACTGATTCTGGGGTAAGCATACACTGTCCATTGCTTCCTCACTTAACACGAGCACTATATGGCTTCTGTGAATAAGACTGAGGTGTCTGTGCGTCACTTTGATATAGAGAGGAAGTTTCCTCAGTTTTCCACCAGTCTTTTATACCATTTGAGTTCACATAGGTCCCATACCTGCCTGACTATTCAGCTTAACAAAAGCAGTTGTGTTCCCAGAAAGCAAACGAGGCTAAAGCAATGGTCTACATTTATCTTCACTCTAGAGTTTCCAAGGAAATGTTACTGGGAGGTGAGGAACATCAAGGTCTGGGTCACTCCCAGCCAAGCCTGCAGAGACTAAGCCTGATTTCAACTGTTACTCATTGACATGAAACAACAGTGTGATATAGTAAAAGCTAACATGTCAGCATGTAAAATTCTGTGTGAAAAAGGAAGAAAAAGAGTTTAATCCTAAATCAGATATTTAGGAAAAGCTTCAAACAAGGAGCAATACTGAGTTTTTGTTTCAAGACAATGAGAAGAATTTTCAGTGGTTGGACAATAAAGTTAAGGGCAATTTAGGCCCAAGAAAGAGTAGGTGGGAAACTGGAGGAATTTGTAAGATACTTGGAAGGAGAGGTTGGTATTTCAAGATGTTGAAAATATTTTTAGTATAGTAATTCAAGAAAAATGAAACTAAAGGAATGCTAGGTTCAAATAACTTGATTCTGCTGGATTGAAAACATCAAATTTTTTTGTAATTAATTTCCATGTTTACAACTGGCTTGATATAGGTTTACATTATAAAAATATCAGCATGGGTCACTATTTATTATGATGCTATTTATAAGTATGGACAACAGAAATTACCTAAATTAACCAAAGAGAAGAGTATCAAGTAAACTTTATCACCCCTGCTTCAAGGGTGGTTGTGCATGCATGACAAAGAACGCGTATGACAGAAGTATGTAACGAAAGCTAGTGCTTCCGGTACTGTGCTTACGTGCATGCTTAGTCACTTCCGTCATGTCCGACTCTCAGAGATCCCATGGACCATGGCCCGCCAGGCTCCTCTGTCCACGGGATTCTCCAGGCAAGAGTACTGGAGTGGGCTGCCACTTCCTTCTCCAGTGATAAAGGAAGAAGTGAGCGAAGTGAGTGAAGTGAAGCTATGTAACGAAAGCTAGTGCTTCCGGTACTGTGCTTACGTGCATGCTTAGTCACTTCCGTCATGTCCGACTCTCAGAGATCCCATGGACCATGGCCCGCCAGGCTCCTCTGTCCACGGGATTCTCCAGGCAAGAGTACTGGAGTGGGCTGCCACTTCCTTCTCCAGTGATAAAGGAAGAAGTGAGCGAAGTGAGTGAAGTGAAGCTGCGCAGTCGTGTCCAGCTCCCTGAGACCCCATGGACTGGAACCTACCAGGCTCCTCCGTTTATGGGATGTTCCAGGCAAGAGTACTGGAGTGGGGTGCCATTTCCTTCTCCGTCAAAGGGTAACAGGCCTTCCTAAAATAAAGGAAAGTAGGAAGAACTAGACCAGGAATACTGAAAACACCAACATTTCTAAATTGGGATATACCATCCTTCTGTGTCATTATCACAGAAGTTCTTGTGAGTTTTATTGTTTGTTGATATAACTTGTGATACAATTTGGGGATTTGCACAAACTGAATAATATCTGCTCCCTCCAAAAAAATATTTTAAGAGCTTTTTTTTTGTATTTCTAGACTATCATTAAGATCAAACTAGTTCCTATGAATTCTCTGGTAATACTGAAATAAAAATATGTCACAGACAAAAGGGACTACATATGAGTTAAATCCCAGGGAATTAAGGTGATTTTGTTCCAAAATCTACTGCACTGTTATATTAGTACATCTATGTCTTTGAAAATTTATATTGAACTGATATGGTTTCTTATGAAAGTGATTCAGTTCTAAAAGATAATACTAAGATCTATGCATTAATTAAGTGTAATTTAGAGGGAATTAGGATGATACCTATTATATTCATGTTAACCAAGGTTCTAAGCCTAAAATAAGATCTTTACTAAAATATATATATATGCATATATAGTAATTTTGGCACTGTTCATTTCATTCTTTTAAATCCCAGAGCCAGACTAGTTTAGATATATTATTACTACAAATGAATTCCCTTTAAAAATATGAAGAAATAATCTATTTTCACTAGTTTTTAATGCAGAAATTTAAAAAACATTGGTATGTTTTCTGACAGTTAATTCTATTCTTATTATTGACAATACGGGACTTCAGAAAACTTTTAAGTAGCAGATAATACTATCTGTGCTATATGACTTGGATGAAATCATATCAATAGTTGTTATGTGTTTTCTTCTAAAAAATTTGACATTTAAAATGAATATCCTGATTTTTTTCTCAACTAACATGAAGACATAATCTTCCACTGATGTACTAAACTATACTTTTTTTCATAAAAATATTCTTAGTGCCTACATAATTTTCCAAGGCTTGGGTATATCATGTTTTATATTATTATTTTAAATAATTTTGATTTGTAGGCAATTTTCAGTATTGAGCTAATGGTAGTGAACATATGTTAGAATACAGATCTTTTTGTTTGTTTTCTTTGGGGGCTTTAATTTCTTTTTCTTAACATTTAGTGTTTTAAAGTTAGGTAAAACCAAGGAAATCTATTTTTGTCTCTTAGATGTAATCAGTATGAAAAAAAAAAAGTATAAAGAAACAGCATTTGTCACTGTAGATGAACCTTTTGGTTGAAATCTTTCAATTTTAAAACAACATTTATTAACTGATTTTCTCATTTGAATCATTTCAATAGAACTGAGTATACAAGATTACTTATGAGTAAAGTCATAGAAGTTTCATGTTGAATGCAGCTCAAATCATTTACTTTAATGTTCCACATGATGGAAAAAATGATTTTGAAAAGAATATGAATGAAAATACAGTTTTTCAAATGAAAACACATTATTTTAATCCTTAGGTAGACTTACTCAGATTTCTAGCAGGAGGAGGAGGGAGATGGAGCATTGGCTTTCGATCTGGTTAATTTGCAAGAAATCCAGTAAAGTCACTATTTACCAGGATATGGTCAGAGGATAAGGAAGAAACCAAGGGATACTGATATGCCCTACATGTACCAAGAGCCAAATGATATGACAAATATCAGGACTGAAGAAGTGAGAAGCTAGTGATTACTGGAACACAGAGACGAGAACTGGGTGGACCGGGGGACCTGGTAGCCTGATTGAATCTCTTCCCAATATTTTGTTTTTCTTTTCATTGTTGTTAATGGTCTATCTCTCCCCATTTCAACCAACTCATCCTTCTGAGCATTTGTTTTAGGTATTTTTTTTCCTTCTAAGATGGAATAATGTATGTTTTTCAGAGGAGTGGGGGCATTTTTAGATTGACATCTGAGAAAGGAAGCTGTCAGTCTGATGGAGAGATAGGTGTATATGCAAATTTGGGGGCTGGGCCTTTGTTCCTTTGTGATGATCTATAGCCACATGAAGGGTGCCACAGAAAAGAAGTGTCCAGAAACAGTTCTGGACACTGTTGTTTCCTTCCACTGAGACAATCCACAAGGAGGATTGACAACTAAGGGTCAAGGATTATCTTGTCATCATTCCCATCAGGTGGAAGAAAAAGCCTTACATTCCCAAAGTGGGACTGTGTAGTGCATTACAGCATCCACCATAGTAATTATGAATCTGTTCTTTAATTTATAAGCAAAATAGTAGAAATTATGCACACATATGCATATATACTTATATTCTATTATATGCATAAATGTTTTGTTATAAATAACAAATGAGATTACAGAATAGTTGATTAGATAGTCACTGTAGTAACACCTTTTAAATTATTTAATAGACATACTTACATACACAAAATATGTATGTACATTTCTGTCTAAATCTGTGTTGTTCCTAGACAGGAAAGGTTCACTGAAAAGTTCATGAATTGTTGTTCAATGGCAGAAATCAATGTGTTCATACCCTAAATTTGTTTTAGATCCTGAACTAAGGCATTTTATTGCTATCCATTATAGGCACACTCTCTGAATTCCTGCATTTGGATGACTAATAATATTGTAAGCTCTACCTACTTGTTAGTATTAAGGAAAAAGTAAATAACGCCTCTGTGAGCAGTTCTGTTCATTGTTATATTTAGGGTTGCGAACTGTCATAACTGTATTTGACTCCTCACTAACTGTGGATCTCTAACGGTTTCTTCTGCAGCCAAGGGAAATGACATAAAGGAGTCATGCTGCTCCTTTAAGATAAGCTATGGGAGGCAAAGCCAGAACAGAGTGAGGACAAAGAGCAGAGATGACACGGAAAACAAAAGGAAAACAGCTGTGTCCTATATATTTTACATCTTTTAATCTTCACAATATGTCCTAATCAAGAGGTATTTCTAAATGAAAAACCTGAGTCAATGATTTTAAATAGACTTACTTATTCATGGTCACAAATGAAATATATCCTCAGAGACAGGCCGTAAACCTAGTTCTATCGACCCAAAGTGCAGATTTTAGTCCATTGCCCTTCTGTCTCACCCCAGAGAAAAGTTCTCCACAGACATGCTTGCAGTGGGATGTCTGACTGAAAACACACGTGATGAGCGCACTGGTGTGATGCCAGTCTGCTTACTTTTTGTGTTTTCCCATCTGTGATTCTTGACACGGATATGCGACTTTTCCTCTTTGGAAGAGAATGGGTATAGATGTATGAAAAAATGAGCTCTTAAAAATGTTAAAATATAAAACAAATGAACCATTAAACTGTGCAGATAAAAGTTAAATGAAGCTCCCTGTGATTCGCTCAGAGATTTGGTTTAAGATTTTTCAATTTCTGGACAAGCCTGCACCTGTCCACAGATTCTGCTTCTCTTCCTTTAATAATTCAGCTGCTGACAGTTGGAGCTTTGCTTCTGCTTCATTAATCTGCTCCTGGGAAGTAGTATTTTCTCAAAATTTTGGTGACATTTTCATTTCTCATCTTTAAAGAACCCTTCTCCACCTCTTCTAGAGGTCGCACAATTCTACCCTCTCAGTCGGATGGACTCTCTTGTTTTTATTCAACCTGACAATGTTCAAAATAAGGTGCTTAGTTTTTCTTTTGATTTACACTGATCATTTACATCTTTGTCCATTAGGCAGATAGTCTTTTTCTGTATTCTTTTGTCTCCAAATCACAATGCACTGAATTTGCATCCAGAGAGATATTTTGGATTTGTTGAAGGATATAAGGAATTTGCTTTATTAATGAAAAGCTAATCAAATGAGAGTAGAATTACTATAATATGTTGATTACTCAAAATCATCTGCAGAGACTTCTCTGGTGGTATAATGGTTAAAAATCTGCCCTCCAATGCAGGGGGCTTGGGTTCCATCATGGGTCAGGGAACAGATCCCATATGCCTTGGAGCAACTACACCTGCCTGCCACAATCAGAGGGTCTGTGTGCCTCAATGAAAGACCCTGCATGGTGCAATTAAGACCCATAAGTAAATAAATAAAGATTTTTTAAATTGCAGTGAAAAAACAGCATGGCATATTTTAAATGTAGGTCTACTGATTTTCAAGTTCAGACTGTCTGTTTACGTACTTACGGTCTTTTTCTCTGTTTCTCTTGGGTTAATTCTGGGTCTCTGCTTGGATGCCAGTGTACTCAAGAAGATAATATTCTTTTGCTTCCAAATCCCCAATCATACTGATGTTACCACATTGGGTCATAAGTATAAAATCAAATATAATCACACATACTGCTGTGTTTTTCATGAGTCAGAAGATTTGAAACTAGCAAGTTCCAGAAAAGAAGGGATAAGTTTACAGTTAGAAAAAAAATGTTATACATGACAATGAGTTGGAAGTGTAATCTTTCTAAATCTTGTCTTTTTTATTTCTAAAATGGTGCAGTTGTTACTGCCTACCTCGTAGCACTATTGTGAGTACCAAATAAATTAGTATATGCAAAATTCTCAACACAAAACACAGCAACTTGCTGAAAGCACTTCACTTATTATTGATACAAAGAGTTTTGAAATATAAGACAGATGAGTCTCCAATGGTAATCTGGTTATCCCCTTTGAGTTTCAGAGTTCTCTTATTTTAATTAAGAAAAAAACACTACATGTTATTAGTCAAATCGCATTTCCCCCTAAATTCATGCATTGAAATCCTAAATCCCCATTACCTCAGAATGTAACCACATTTGGAGATAAAAATCTCTAAAGAGGTAATTAAGTTAAAGCAAGGTCTTTGGGGGGACTATTCCAATATGACTGGTATTCTTACTAGAAGAGTTAATTCGGAAACAGACATACACAAATCAAGGGCCAATTATGTGAGGACATAGTGAGAAGGCAACCATCTGCTAAGCCAAAGAGAGTCTTCAGATGAAACTACACCTGCCAACCCTTCATCTTGGATTCCTACCCTACAGAACTGTGACAAAAGAAAATTCTATTATTTAAGCTACCCAGTCTGTGGTGTTTTTTATGGCAGTCAGTCCTAGCAAATCAATATACTTCCCTTTAAATATAAAGAGCATAGCATAATGTCCGTAAATAGGTGACTGACAATAAATATTTATTCCATTTCCCCAGTTATGACATTTATGACATTCTTACTTTATAATTATTTTTCATACACATCTTTTTCTCTTAAGAACATCTTTTCTTGATGTCAGCAATCATATAATCTCCACTGAGCACTCTTCTTTTCATAGCTAAAATCAGTGATTTGCAACCAGTATATTGATGATTATTGGTTAAGTAAATAAATGAATATCTGAATGATAATGCATCTGAATTATCAAAAAATAGAAAAATTCTCTTTGGACCTCATATGGTTAAATTTAATGGCAACTTTATCTCAAGCATCCTGTAATTGCCAGATGGTTGTAGACATTTTAACAAAATACTAATTGGCGGCCTAGAAGCAACACATTACAGGAATATTTTCCCATGTAACTCTCCGTGTTTAGGTAGTGTAGAAATGTTCACCTCTCACTTGACTTAAAACCACATGAATATGGCCTATTTAATATTTTACTTATATCTTTTGTTATCTGGAGTGAGATTATTAATTCAGAATAAATGATTTAGCTAAATATTCTTGTCAGCCACAAAATAAACATGCATAGGTCAATAATGCCTTACTTGAAAAGGTCTATCAACACTTTTTTGAGAAAGTGTAGGGAATTTGTTCAATCTGCGTGAGACAACCTGAGGCAGGCAAAGACTACCTGCATAGCTAATACCACACCTTTGCACATAGAGCCAACCGGAGGTTAGAAATGCCAACACACAGACTACCATCTAGAATACCATAGCACATTGGACTAAATTCTCACCACAGGAAAACCACAGTCTTTTTCAGATTAATTCAGCAGGCCCATCTGAACACTGAAACAGAATATTTGACTTCATAAGCTCATACACTGTCTTGCCCATTTACAGTTAAATTGCCTGTCAATAAGTTTATTTTCAAGCTGGCTACATAAAAAAATATATGACATAAGCACTAAACAGCATTTCCTAATCTGCATCTTATAGAATATGAATCCCTTCAAATGTTAATTGGTAAAAACAAACCAAAAAAAGAGATAGTGGGTTTCCTGGTTATTTTCTATTTGGGAGACCATGACTCTAAGTTAATTTGAATTTCACAAATTTGCAGAAGTTTTAATATAGGAATCTATGTTAAGATTACCCAGACATATGATTTTAAAATATATCTGACCATGATACCTTACTTAAATCTAGAGAGTGACTTATTGATTTATTGTACTGTAAAACACACCAATGAAATTGCTGAACATAACAGTAAACATTGCTAACTCAGAAATCAGAAACGTAATATTGTCTTGTAGAGTGAGGAATATATGCCAGAGGCTGGTTGAAATTTAGGAGAAAAAAAAAAAAAACCTAGAAAGTTTCTATTATTAAAGTCAAAAGAACTAGCATTTAGGAGATCTCCTTTTGACTTTGGTATAAAATTGATTTGTTTGTTTTTTGACTTGATTTACAATTCCTTCTTCTTGAAGGACAATTGAGGCCAAATGCATGTTTTTTTTGTTAATCATCCAAAATCAGAATTGAAACGCAATTCCAGGCTAACTAACAGAGGGCAATAAAGGGTAATGAAGTAGGATTTCCTTCAATGAAACAAGGGCCTCACAAAATCAGGTTTCCCTCTGTGGTTCAGCTACCTATCACTCAGTCTGATACAACAGGGATAAATAATGGAGGTGCTCATTCTAAAATGAAAGTGAAAGTGTTAGTCACTCAGTCCTGTCCAATCTTTGCAACCCCATGGACTGTAGCCCACAAGGCTCCTCTGTCCATGGAATTATCCAGGCAAGAATACTGGAGTGGGTAGCCATTCCCTTCTCCAGGGGATCTTCCCCACCCAGGGATCAAACCCAGGTCTCCTGCATCACAGCAGATTCTTTACTGTCTGAGCCACCAGTGAAGCCCATTTTTCTTAACTTGTCCTTAAATAGACTCATCATCGNGGAGTGGGTAGCCATTCCCTTCTCCAGGGGATCTTCCCCACCCAGGGATCAAACCCAGGTCTCCTGCATCACAGCAGATTCTTTACTGTCTGAGCCACCAGTGAAGCCCATTTTTCTTAACTTGTCCTTAAATAGACTCATCATCGCAATTGCCTCGCATTATGTTTTGTTTTTGGTAGCAGGTTTATTGAAATGTAATTTTAGTATTTTTCATCATCCCCTAAAGATGACATATTTTTAGCTGCCACTCCCTAATCTCTCTTCCCTAGCCAGGTCAAAGCAACTCCTAATCTATTTCATATGTATATTCTGAGCATGGGGTCTTTTGTGACTGTTATTCACTTAGCATAATGTTTTCAAAGTTTATCTATTTTGTAAAATGCATAAATACCTCACTACAGTGTATGGTTGGCTAATATTCCACTGTACAGTTGTGGCATATATTGGGTTGTATCTACCTTTGCTATTATGAATAATGCTGACATGAACACCTGTGCACAAGCTTTATGTGCACATTCACTTTTTTTCTGTTTGGTAGAGATCCTGGGTCAAATAACTCCACTCTTTTTGAGGAACTAACAGATTATTTTCTAAAGCAATTGTACCGTTACATACCCAGCAGCTATGCAGGAGGATACTGAATTCTCCACATCCTCACCTCTCTACTTATTTTCTGTGCTTGGTTTTTTTGATACTAGCCATCATAATGATTATTAAGTGGCCTCATGGTGATTTTGATCTTCATTTTCCTAACGTTTAGTGATACTCAACACCTTTTTATGTCCTTATTGGCTATTTGTCTATCTTCTTTGGAGAAATGTCTGTTGGAGTCCTTTTCTCATTTTAAAATTAAGTTTGTATTCTTGCTGCTTATTTCTAGTTCTTTTAAAAAATATTTTGGAATATTAATCCCTTTTCCAGAAAAGGAGGGTCCTGTGAGAGAGCTGCTCAGTGAGGGGCCATGTGTCTGTCTGTCTATAACACCCCCAGTCTCTCACCTCTGCTTTCATCCTGAGAGTCTGAATTTCTATTTACACGAGAAGCACCTGGAAGAGTAGTTAAATTCCATGACGCTGCCTCCACAGCTTTTGATTCAGTAAGTCTCACATTTTTAATAAACACCATGCATAATTCTGATATAGTTTATCTAGTTCCCAAATATAACATATTTTCTTACATCTAAGGAACTCCTCAAGGGAACAAGAAAAGAAAGCTGAGAATCCAAATCAGTCAACATTTCTCCTTGTTAGAAAATATGAAAAGGCAAGCTGATGTATTTAACTATAGGTTTCAATATCTAATTATTTTCTTCTTCCATCTATCTCTAGCTAACATATCTATATTATATTCATCAATCTTTTATATTATTTATATATTTGTATTGTGACTCATTGCAGGAAGTATTTTAAGTCTCTTAGAAACTGTATCATATATAAGCTGAAATAAAATTTATAATAAAGGATTGGAAAAATACAGACTAAAAATCAAGGCTGCTAAACTTGGAAAAGAAATGTTCATCATTAAGATGAAACTCTAGTATTTCACTGCTTCATAAAAATAGACATCATATATACCCTTAATAGTCATTTCATAGTGTCATTCATATGACCTACATATTGCAAAAACTTTCAAAAAAAACTTTTTGATAGAGCACTAACACATTATTAGTGTAGAAAATTGGAAAATAATGATACATTGAAAAAATGGAAGACGATCAACTTTAATATTTAGGTTTACTTCTTTCACAATGAAGATATATATGTATATGCTTATCTACAAGGATAGATTAGAGAGATCATAATTGGAATTATGATGCAGTACTTTTTTTTTCCATTCTGCTTTGTGTAAAATGTTCAAATTAGGCAAACTTATAAAGAAAAAAGATTAGTGATTACTTAGGACTTCGGGATGGGGAGGTAAGGTGAGAAGGGATGGGAAGTGACAGTTAATGGGCAAAAGTCTGTTATCAGGGTCATAAAAAATTCTAAAATTATTATGATTATTGGGCAATATTGTAAAGTTATTAAAAATGACTGAATTGTACACCCTGAGTTAACTTTATGGTGTGTGTCTTCCATATCAATAAAGTTGTTGCTACTAAAATATCTCAATTAGCTATGTATCAAGATTTTACAAAATAAAATTCCATATTGTCTTTGCATTTTTCTTCCATCACCTTATGTTAAAATGAACACCAATATATGTACTGGTGTGGATTTGTATATATGTATGTGTGTTAGTCACTTAGTCATGTCCAACTTCTTGTGACCCTCATCTCCTGCATTGAGGCTCAGTGGGTAAAGAATCTTACAATGCAGAAGATGCTGGAGACAGGTTCAATCCCTGGGTCGGGAAGATTCCCTGGAGGAGGGCATGGAAATACACTCCAGTATTCTTGCCTGGAGAATCCCATAGACAGAAGAGCCTGGCAGGCTACAGTCCATAGCGCTGTAAGGAGTAGCATACACAGTATACATCAGTTCAGTCGCTCAGTCGTGTCTGACTCTTTGCGACTCCATGAATCGCAGCCCGCCAGGCCTCCCTGTCCATCACCAACTCCCGGAGTTCACTCAGACTCACATCCATCGAGTCAGTGATGCCATCCAGCCATCTCATCCTCTGTTGTCCCCTTCTCCTCCTGCCCCCAATCCCTCCCAGCATCAGAGTCTTTTCCAATGAGTCAACTCTTCGCATGAGGTGGCCAAAGTACTGGAGTTTCAGCTTCAGCATCATTCCCTCCAAAGAAATCCCAGGGCTGACCTCCTTCAGAATGTTAGGGGGCATTTTAAAGGCAAAAAAAAGAAAAGCTGCAAAGTGTGATACTAAGTAGACTCTGAAAAGGACACTTTTTTACAGTCTGAGAGCTGAAATAAAAAAGCATGGATGACCTCGCCTTGTTCAGCCTCAACTACTGAAGTGTATGTTGGGGTTGGGGACTCTGGTTTTTCAGACCAGGCTCTGCATGTGTCTGCAAAATCACCAGAAGTATTGATTTTGGGGTGACAAATAAATTTCAGATAGTAGATAAGTTCATAAATACCAAATCAGTGAATAATGTTTATCGATTGTATAGCCATCTAACTTAGCAAAAGTAACCCAAAATGTCCCTATTTTGTGTACTGAAAGAGATGTTTTATACATTTTTTGTTTTATATTGTTTTATATTGGCTACTTTGTATTGTGAAACTGAAACTTAGAAGGAAATACCCATGGCTCCTATAGTTGAAACCCAATAGGAAGAGATAAGAACATGTTTTCTTGGTTATTTCTGGTTGTATATTTTCACCCATAAATTTCACTATCACTTGGATAGAAGTGCAGTAATTTATATATTGATTTTTATTATGCACAAAATGTGTAATCAATATAGAAAAAGTCTAAGTGTTTTTCTTTTTTTTTTTTTTTAAAAAAAGGAGTCAGTGTTTTTCAAGCCAGAGGTTGACATCAAGCAGCTAGATCCCTCCTTAGAGGGAGACTTGTTCTCCATGAGACATCTGGAGAGTTGGCTGGGCCTGAGTTAGTTAATAATGTGTCAGAACTTTGACACAGAAAACAACCCTTCTGTCTGTTGTACCTTGCTTGTTAGGGGAATGTTCCCACTTTCAGGGATGGCTTCCGTTTTAGCTGTCAGCTGAGTTAATGCAGTATTTCTCTGTGTTGGAGATCAAAGTGGAGAAAAGCGCATGGACGTTCCGACAGTGGGAGAGGCCTTTCTAAATACTCCCACCAGAGCGCTTCTTTGGGATCATAGGAGAGGGGTGCATTTCAGTGAAATCTGGATGTTTTACACATGAAAACCATCAAATGCAATTTGAGGCATTTTCTGTCGTTAAGTCTTTTATGCTTCCCTTTTTCCTAATAGCGCACGCAAGCGCACATACACAGACACACACAGACACACGGTCCTCACAAACAGTAGAATGCACATTTCCATGTAACTGACAAGCTCAGTGGAGGAATCTGTCAACATCAGGAGGTGCTAAGAGGGCAATGAGGAATCGAGTTAAGCTTTGCATTTCTGACTCTTAAGTTGTGATCCAGAGCCAGGCTCTCTTTTTTTAAATTTTAATGTTTGGTTGTTGTTAGAGTTGAGTTGCTAAGTTGTGTCTGACTCTGAAACCCCATGAACTGCAGCACACCAGGCTCCCATGTCTTTTATTTTTAATTGTGGTAAAATGCATATGACCTAAAACTTACCATCTCAGCCATTTTTTTAAATTGTACGTTTCAGCAGTAAGTACATTCACCTTGTTGTGTAACCATCCCCACCATCCACCTCCAAAGTTCTTTTCATCTTGTAAAACAGAAGCCCCTTACCCATTAAACAGTAACTTCCCAATCTCTCTCCCCTCTCCTCTGGCGACTGCCATTCTACCTTCTGTCTTTATGAATTAGACTATTCTAGGGACCTCATGTATGTGAAATCATACAGTGGTTTTCTTTTCGTGACTGATTTATTTCACTTAACGTGATGTCCTCAGGGACATCTATGTTGTAACATGTATCACAATTCCCTACATTTCGAAGGCTGGACGATATTCTATTGCATGTCTAGACCACGTCTTCTCCATGCATCCACCCACGGCCACTTGGGTCGTTTCCACTTTCTGGCTGTTGTGAGTAGAGCTGCCGTGAACGTGGACAGAGGCAGGTTTAGACTGTTAACTGTCACAACCAGTGGCTCTCAGAAGATCCGTGTGTTCTGTGCCATAGGAAAGGACCGAGGCCTGTGAAGAACTGTTACGGATAGAAGAGGATGCGCGCTGGCCATCCGATGGGACGTGAGTACCCAGAGCTGGGGATGAGCTTCCACCCTGTAAAGTGCGTGTTTCAAGTGGAACGGCAGCTCTGTCATGGCAGAATCGTGGTTCACTGTTTCTCTGGGCAAGCTGATAGTCCCTCCAGTGATACTGATCAGAAGGTGCAAGTTGATCGCTGGTGCTTATTGTCCTAGTCTTGGGACCACACAGTACTAGGTCATACCTCTTCCTTGGCCCTGAGTTCTATCTGATTTGAGGCTATGGGTAGAATGTGATTCAGGAAATGAGATGGAATTTCTGGACTAAAGATTTCAGCTTACTTTCCTTTGTCTGAACCAACCAACAGCTGGACCTCAAATGATATATGGTCTTGTTCCCACTTCTTTCCCCAGAGTCCTCAGGCCTGAGAGAACCATATACTTCTGAGATCTTGGTCTTAAGTCTAATAGCTGTGCTAGATAATGTTTATTAAATACCACCTGCCACACACTGTCCTAGGTACTCCACAGGTCACAACTCATTTCCTCTTTACAGCAATCCTATGGGATAAATTCTGTTTTTATTCCTCATTTTGCTGATGACAAAACTGAGGCACAGGCAAGATGTTCAATCTTGCCCCAGGGTTACAGAGGGCTAGGATTGAACCCAAGGAATCTCGCACCAGATGGCCATCCCTTCCAGTCTATTGCATATAAAGATTTACTTGGCTAGCTTTAGGCAGGAGGGCATGAGTTATCTGTCAAGACAGTGAACCTTTTCCAGGGGGTTGAGTTTGGACCATATGGCATAGGGTAGATTTTTGGTTCCCAGGATTTTGTTTTCCATGATCCAGCTTATAGGCCTGGACCTTCCGTCAAACTTCATGAGGGTTTTCCTCTTAGTGAGAATTTACTCCATCATTAAAAGTTTCTCCACTTATAGAAAGACATTGACTTATGTTCTGCAGTGAAAAGCAGTAACTGTGATCAAATCTCTCTTGCCTTTTAAAAATATTGCAGAGTTCTTTCAAATTACTATCTAGTACAGCCAGCTATTCATTGGATATGCTGAGGAGGAGGAGGACTAGCTTGATTATAGAATCATAGAATTATATGGAAATGGATTTTATAGAAAAAGAGTTTTTAAACTATGTAAATCTTTGGAAACCCCATTTTCAATCTTATATCTATTGTTCCCAACTCTGCTTGTAAATCACTATCATCTGTAGACCTTAATAAAATGTTCAAGCCCTAGACAACCTGCTTGGGAGTATCAGACCTGGCATTTTCTTTAAGCACCTTCGATGATTTTACTGCTTAAAGAGCCTGTCCATCGCCCTCATGTTACAGTTGAGCAGGTGGGGGCCCAGGGGCATTGAGACTTTGAATGATGTGTTTTACAGCCAAGCTGGCTCCTCACACCAGCAACTCTGGAAGCCCACCCCACAGACTCCATGAAAATGCTGTTTGTAAACATCATTTTTGTATGTTAGGTGGGTTTTTGTAAGTTTGCTCTTAAGAGCCCAGGTGCTGTTCATGTTCCAGTGGCGATTCCCAGTCTCATGCTTGCTTTCATGCTGCAGAGTAAGCGCATCCAAAGACCAGGACATCGATGTAGCAATGATTGAGCAGCTGAGAGAAGCGGTGGATTTGCTGCAAGGTCCCAACAGGTATGTGCGTCTTCCCTTGGCCCAGCTTCCATGGGTCCGTAATGTACACTGATTTATTGAGTGCATCATCTCAATTTTTTAAGTATCTGTACACACAGTATGGGCTCACCACTAACCACTGAAAAAGAAAAGTTAGTTTTAACTGTCTGTTTTCCCAAGATGCGTAAACAAAAGAGTCAAATTTCTGGAGGGACTGAGATCAATTACCCCCTGTTAGTCGTTTCTAGAAATTTATTCATCCTTCATGCAATTCATAGGGTGATTTTTGTATAATGTTTAGACAACAGAAATAGTCAAAGTGCATACTTTATATTAATGAAGTTTAAACCCCTGGAATGTAGAAATATAAGAGATTTTCTAAAAAGGGCAAGTATTAATTTATCATGTGCTACCATATTTATTTCTTTTAAAAAATTTTTATTGAAGTATAGTTGATTTACAATGTTGTGTTTAATTTCTGCTATACAGCAAAGTGATTCAGTCATCCATACATACGGTGGTGCCACGTATATGTTAACTGAATTAAATATTTCCAAAGATTTGGGTGATAATTTTTTAATTGAATTAGTCATTATCAATAATAGGTATATGCAGTCAGTATAGTTTTTGATTTTTTAGCTGAAGATAATAGAATGCCCATGGACAAAATATTTTTCAGTAAGGCAGTGTACCTGGTATCAGGGATAGCTACTGTATTGATGGGGAAATAGATCCAAAGGTTATCCCTGGTAAACTGTTCAGGGTTTGTGGGGGTTTATATGTGAAGATGATGTGGTCTTGTAATATGGTGGGTGTGGAAATCACAGCAGGTTCTGGGAATTTATGAAAAGAGTTATTAGTGAGTCCCAGAGAGCCAGGGAGAGCACACCACCACCGTTGCCTGGCTCTGAAGGAATACTCACAGGTCGGGCTGAGCATGGCTGGAAAC